>DWHO01005288.1:0-10411 GCA_018247575.1 Eurytides lysithous rurik | reverse complement strand
GGGAGTGGGTCACCGGGCACCTCACTCACCGGACGAAACGTGGCAACAAAAGCGCTTCCACTTTACGCCGTTTTTCTCGGATGTCGTGGTAATAATCCGGTTCGAACCGGCCCATCCAGCAACGGAAGCAGCTGTGTGGCTCTACCATCGTACAAATTGTAATTTATTTGTAATCGGGTGACCTAGTTATGTCCTAACCCAGCGAAAAAACAGCAATACAAAGTCATTGCCCCTCACAGGCTTCGAAACCACGACCTCCGTTATTTTGTACATATTTGTAAACGCAGGCGCACCGTAGCATAGTAGTTTGCAACAGTTTGTGGTAATGATATCCATTTCTATTAATGGTATGAAGAAACAAAAAAAGGGTAAGTGGAAGAAGAACTCTTCATACTCCCTTTAATTTTATTATAAATTTATATCTCCTTTCAGATATTTTTTTTTTCCCGATTATCAAATTCCTGAGATCCATATCCTCAAAAACTTTACCGCTTATTGTAGTGCAACTTGTGCATTAACTGTGAATCTAAGTAAAAAACACCAATATTGAAATATAACAAAAGTGTCATGAAACGATTCTTTTGATCTGCTAATCTTTCAGCTTAAACTAAGCGGTATTACAAGAAAATCTTGTGACCAATTGTAAACGATGCTCTTACACATTATAACACACAACCGCAGTGGATATTTTGAAATTCCTCAATTAAGAAGTTTCTAACAGTTCAAAATGTTGATTTAATTAAGTAGTAAAGTTTTCTGAATATACTTAAATATTCAGAATATAATAGTATAAAACAAAAACAAAGTAAAACAAAACTAAACACTTAAATTTATTGTAGCAAGCTTCACATCCAAACTATGTCTTCCAGAAAGAAAGCTTTAAAGCTTTAGATGACTATTCGTAGATATCGTAGCGTCCGTAACCACGTAGGCGGCCTTGAAAGCACCGTAAAACGGAGAATCTCTTTACAACAGCTGCAAAGCATACGTATACGCTTTGTCTGATATTGAGATTATGATAATTCTATTCAAAAACAAGATCATTTTTAAAATAGTTTTCAATCCGTAAAATATGTTTGAATGACGACGATTTTTTTACTTTTTACATTACTCATATTTCTTATAATATTTTATCACAATCTCGTCGAACTCAAACTATACTAAGATATACCTATATTGAAGCGCTCTGCTATTGCATCGTAAAGGGAAATCATTTAATGTTTTAAACGCCGTTACACAGATCTACATTTGACCTTACAACAGACTAAGAGTATTGATGAGAGAAAAAAAAAGTTAGAGTATAGACATTTCTAGGCAAATATTCCACAATATAGGATTATTATAATAAATATTACCAACATAATTTAATGATTCCGTACTTATGTAATAGTAACTACTTATTATTAAAACAAAACTCAATTTTAGACGGTATTTTGCGGTGGTAGAGCCACGCAGCTGCTCCCGCTGCTGAATCGGCTGGTTCAAACCGGATAAGTACCACGACCTCACAGAAAGTTGTCGTGAAGTGGAAGTGTTATTGCTTCCGCGTTTTGTCCGGCGAGTAACGTGGCCGGAGGCCCATCCCTCTCCCACTCCCTTTTTCCTTTTCTCACTCCCCTTCCTCTCTGTACCTCCCCTCCCTCACTTCCTCCCATCCCTTCCACGCTCGCTCTTCTTCTTGCTCGCTACTCCTCCTTCTCTTCTCCTTTCTCCCTCTTTCAAAAATCGCCTTAAAGCAATACATTTGCAAGTTCTGTCCGTAGGCAGCGGGGATCGCTTACCATCAGGTCACCCGCTTGGTCGTTTGTCAGCCTACTCCATAAAAAAAACAATGCTTTCCATGCTTTAATTATTTATACGTTAAGTTACCAAATTCTATACACGGGCCTTACTTTGAATAAGTTTTTTACGTATCAATAACTTTTGTAAACGCGATACATAACCACACATTTAAGAGTATTATGTAACAATCGTAGGGCTAATTGCATTCTCTTTGAGTAAATTATTTACAATGATAACATTTCCGTATGATATGCCCATTTCGTTCGATTAATTATTGTAATAATAATGTTGATTATTTCAATTGTAATTTTTAATACCTTTTAGCAATATTCATATGATCCTGTAAAAAAAGAAATATACAAAGTATAAGCGCGTGCTTGGTACTACTATGTACGACCATTACAGTATACATAGTTAACATCACATTTTAGTAGTTTGCAAGCATTAAAAAAAGAGATGATATCAAAAATGTTACGTAAAAATGTAGAGTATTGACAACGGACCTAATATTGTATTGTCTTAGTATAATTTGACTGAAAAAAAAATATACACAGGTGGCCCGAAGTAATAAATGAAAGTTTTGTCACACCCAGTAGGTAAAACCCACCTTTTGGATAAAATCCGTTGGAAAATATATTCATGTTATCTAATATCTTACGTAATATAAAGAAACGATACTATTATCGTAGCATAATATTAGATAGCTTATAGTAGTATAATATTAGATAGCTCATCCATCAACATTAAATTTGCAAATTTTTTTAACGATAAGAAAGATAACGTTTTGTTTACTTAAAAATAAATTACGACATAGTAAACATGAAAGAAATTTTATCTTTGTTGATTAAGCCTTCATTAACCAAACAGTTATTTATCATTGGAACGTAGAAAATTTTATTACTCAATTTACTCTCTTATGAACCTCACTATATGTTGCAAATAGTTGTAAGGCTTCATTCACACTTGTCATATATAACAGATGTTTATATGACAAGTGTGAATTTAGTTTAACTGAAATTATCGTAATAATTTATTTTATTCGTTAGCGGGATAAGCGTGGTCGAAGAAATCGTTTTTTTTTTAATCCACCAAATATTGGTTGGAAAGGTAATCTGGTGTTAAATGAACTCTGTAATTAGATTTTTTTTCGTCGACTCTCAAGATATTGACACAACTTTTAACTGGAACACGGTAGTACAAGCATATTATAGTAAATGGCGGTATAATAACTGTCAATGCACAGCATTGTACTATAGTACCTCCCCAAGAGATTTTTGTCACATAAAGGTAGTCACGTAAAAGGTCTACCCTTTAATCCTCTATATTGGAGCTTTAGTCAACCTGCGGCTCTCCGAGCTTTTGTGTTTAAACAACTGGCAGTGACCACGGACATTGCAACGTATTTGAAACGTCAAAACATGACAATAATATAAATATGCACGCGATGAATCTGTTAATAACTGTGTGTCATAAAGCCTATGATATGATTATCTAAAAAATTTTAATTTATTTACTCTTGTGGCCCGCGACACTACGACCGACAAGTGTATTTCTTTTTCTCTGTATTTAGGACAACAAACAGATACATTGAAGTTTACTTAGATATAAATACATTCAGTTTGTTTAACGATGTACCCAACCAAGGGGTACATCGTTAATCCACAAATACAATAAAATAAAAAGACAGTAACCCAAATTAATATAACTATTATTTAGCATAGGTTTGGGTTACTGTCAAGACAAAGAGTTTTTCAACGATTTAAAAAATCAATTATTTAGTACGAAAAAAACATGAAGATTCATATCAAATAATAGTATGCATTATGTTTATAACGTGTTTTCTATGTAATGCAAGTGAGAATACGAACGGATCAACATCAGTGAAATTGTGATCCTTATCAAAAAAAAAGGTTGAGTACCACCGCTGTAGTGTGCAGTGTCGATAGAACTAGTAAAATAGTGGTAGGACTCTTTTGTAACCCAAGAGTATACCAAGCGTACTTTGCAAAGTACCATAGCATTGCCAGTTATACTATCGTCAGTCGTTCTGTTGTTTCAACTACTGTCATTTTAAAATTATAAATTTGATTAGTTTTTGCACTCATGTCTGTCTTCGTAGATCGGGCTAAAATTAATAAGGGTTACTGCCTGTGACCTGGATAATAAGAAAAAATATGTCTGTTCCGTTTAAATAATAATTGCATACATACACTTCTTTTTTAGAATCTGCTGTAAAGATGAAAAAAAAGTTTTGTAATATAATTAATAAAATGTTCGAATTCAATATATTTTTTTTTGTTTCCATTGTTTTATTTTTTATTTATAAGTTTTATGGTATTTGTCAATTTTTTTAATACACGTCGTCTGAAAATAAATTCCTCTCCAGTGAGAAATAACGCTTACTCTGAAGATTCATATAAAATAGGAAACGTCCGCCATTCGAGATAACTTTATTTCTAGTATCAGTGGCGCACCAAAAATGCAAGTTGAAAAGTGTTCAGATTTTAACGAAACGAAACTCATTTACTCAAATGAAGATGAGTTACCTAGTGGACTTAGAAAATCGTTAGAAAAAATAGCTTACGAAGAAGGCTACTCGTCGTATAGAATGCTCAGTAGATCGGTATCTACAGATGGCGGTAATTATATGGCCTCGCTATATGAAGTCGATATAAAAGGAGAAACTGATCATGGCAAGAAGGAAACTGCAATTTTTATCAAATACGCGTTTTCAGTTGAACATGTTAAGGTTGCCGACTTAAGCGGGATGTATTCCAAGGAGTTATTTTTCTACATAGATCTTAGCAGACTTTTTAGTACACTAGAAAAAGAAGCAGGAGTGCCCCCTAGTGAAAGATACAAAGCGGTTAAATCATATAGCGAAAGCAATACACAAGCGATAATACTGCAGAATCTGGCTAAAGCCGGATTCACTACGGTCTACAGGATGGACGTTATGCCCTTGAAGTTTGCTGAAATGTCCGTACAACAACTCGCCAAGTTTCATGCATTGAGTTTTGTCATAGAGCAGGAAAGACCTCGGTACTATGAAAAGAAAATAAAAACATTGAAACAATCCATCCATTTAAATGATAATTTTAGAAATTTATGCCGAAGAGTATTTAAAAGTTCGACCAAAGAGTTAGTAAATGAAACGTGGACAAAACTAAATGAAAAATTGGATGAACTTTTGGACAGATATTTTGCTCAGTTGGTTGGAGTCACGAAAATCAAGTGTCTATGCCATGGTGATTACAGAATGAATAACATATTGGTGAAATTGACGGTAAGACGCCTGTTACATTTTTGTAAGAATATTTAGTACTACTTATTCATCCTTTAAAAGTACAATTAAAATAACCACCCTGTAGTTTCCACCGCTACTGAATGAGCCGGCTCGAACCGGATAAGTACCACGACCTCACGGAAAATCGGTGTGAAGTGAATCTGTCTATGCTTCTGCGTCTCATCCGGTGAGTGAGATGGCCCGTGGCCCACCTCTTCCCTCCTCCTTCCTTCTCCCCTTCCCCTTTCCTCCCCCTCCCCTTCCATAAATTCCCACCTTAAAGGCGGGCAATGCATTTGCAGAACATTCGACGTCGCATATGTGACAGCGGTTATCGGTTTTTTGTTTGCCCGCCTATTCAACCACACCTTAAAATATATTTTTACATTTTAATAATAATATGTGAAATTGATATATGACATATCACATATATGTTGCCTTTTATATATCGTATTACTATAAAGAGATTTATATTTTTCCAAATATTAATGTTTATTTTTCTTACTTATTTTTAGGAAGGTGAAATAACCGACGTAATTCCTGTGGATTATCAACTGTTGTATTATGGTTCACCAATAACGGATTTCATCTATTTAATATTTAGTGCCACTGACAGAGAATTTCGCAGGAACCACTTGGACGATCTAAAAGATATGTACTTCAACACTATGGGAAACTATCTTAAATATTTTGAAATTGATGTTGAAACAGTATATCCCAGAAAAGAGTTTGAAAGAGACTATTTTGAATGTGTAGATTATGGGCTGCAAGTAGCTTTATTTATGATGCCATTCTTCTTCGCGCTCGAAGATGACGTACCAGATTTTAATAAAGATGATGTCATGGAATTGGATATTAAAGTAAACCACAAGTACCTAGACAGACTGAAAGAAGTCGTAGATGAAATGGTTGAATTGGGTAAACTATAACTTAGCTTATGTGTTGTTGTTATACTTAATAAATATTTTGTTTATATATTTTTTACAAAAACTTGAGTTTCATTTTAATCTGATATCACGAAGGCAAACAAAATGCCGAGGGAGAAAGGAGAACTCGTAAGATTTACTACTGAACATGGACGATGTAGAGTTCAGGGTTTTCAGATTTGAAATCATAACACACAACATGTTTCCATTGACATTCATTATAATAGACTTTGAAATCTCAGATTTATATTTATAACCAGATCAATAAATTCCAGTTAATGGACTTGACGATGGTTTGGAGGCAACAAAAAAATGTGCAAACATAGATATAACAAGTGCATAATCGTTTATATATTTTCGCATTACGGTATTATCTAAAATATAACACAATTCTCAGAAGAACCCCATCATGCATAATACACTCGTAACAGTTGAACCGACAGACGCTCGCTTCAAAGACAATAAAGCTCGAGATAAGATAACTGCGGTTGTAAACAGTGATTTATTTGTCGAAGGAATTGTGGCTGTTGTAAATAAATTATGAAAGAATCCGGGGGTATGATGCGAACTATTATTATGGTGTCAGTCATATAGAAGAATTTAAATTGGGGCATTTATCATCATTGTTTTATTAAGAATTTTTCACGATATGGTAAGCAGAATGAAAGTAGGTAATATTATTATTTGCCTTATTTCCTCTTTAATAATGTCACATGATTTTATATATTTAAAACTGACATCAATACTTCTCCAAGATAATTAGTAGCCGCACGCATTTACAGCGGTTATATTGGCATTGATATAATAATTACATATAAACAGATTTTGCATCATTGAGTATAATATTTTAACAAATTATATTTATACTGGAAAACCTTATCAGCAAATCGTCATACATGCGTATTACCATCTTTCCTTCCAAATGTCACATGTTATGCTGTAAGGACGAACACGGTATAAGCAGTTCAAAATACACAACGGGCCAACAAAGAAGTTCAAATTGAGTGGATTTTGAAAAAAAAAAAATACAAGACCACATGTTATAAAAACCCTTTTTTTCTTTCTCAATTACATAACGAAAAGAGGAAGTCGTTAATTATTTCCAAATAACAGTGCCACAGAACACATTAAACTGCTTGGTCAGTTGCTCTGCGCTGGTGACCTAGACTTTGAACACGTGTTTAAAACTTCTCGATTCGGAGCTGCACCGATGATGGATTTGCAGTCACCTCTCGGCCGGCTGTTTCAAGCCTCGGTGATGCCCCAATTACTCAAGCGGAATAACACAGGTACATTGAAATTATAAACCACCTATATTTACCTTGAAATTTCAAAACAAACTTCCAAATATTGACTATTTGAATCCAAAAATGCTGGTAACTCGAGCCATTGGTTAAAGGTCGTGTTTTGAAAGTGTTTTTTTTTTTACTGAGATATTGGCAGGCAGGAAATCGTCCCATTTCCGTAACTTTAGCAACAAATAAATAATGTATAACAAAATAAATATAATTAATAACGAAGGACATTTTACATACGGCCGTCTGATCTCAAACTAGGCAGATCCTGTATTATGGCAACCAGACCACTTATTTTCATACATATATATTTAAATGCATACTAATAACTATAATAATAAATATCATAGGTCATCGCACACATTGCTATCTGATCCCAAACTAGGCAGATGCTGTACTATGGTAATCGGACTACTTTTATACATACTTATATATTTTTAAAAATATACTTATATACATAATTAACACCCAGACACAGAACAAATACCTATGCTCATCCTACAAATATTTTGTCCCGGGTGGGAATCGTACCCACGACTTTTGGCTTTGCAGTCAGGAGCACTTTACACTACACCAAAAGGCCAGTCAAAACCACCAACCACAAAGCAAATATTTCTGCACATCGCACAAATAATTTATCTTGAGTGGGAGTCGAACCCACGACCTTCGGCTTTGCAGTGAGAAGCACTAGTCACTACACCAGTGGGCCAGTCAGTAGTGCTAATAGTTTAAAAGACTGCCTTTCAGTTTTGCTTAGACTTTTACTTCAAATCGCATTTTAAAATCCAAATTGTTACTGGTAGTAACAATTTCATAGAGTCGACGTACGTGACAGATTTTCAAACCTTTTTTGGATCAATAAAAATAATATTGAAAATAAATCTAAATATTTTCATCACAAATTTCACTCTCTCGTGGTGGTGGAAGAATAAATTATTCCTTAAAATGACTAAATTAGGGTTTTTTATGTCTTAGTCTCTCGTTTCACGTCTCTAGTATTTGAGACGTGGCAACGTCGTTTAAAATCTAATAAAACGCGATAAAGTCCTTAGTAATCCCTCGTATTAATAAATTTATAATCAGCCCATAATGCCCTAACCGTTTGCGGGATTCGAACCCACGACCTCCATTTGTAGAGCGCGGGCAACTAGGACACGGGGGCAGTTATATAAATATTAACATCACATTATTATTTTTAATCACAATGTATTATTAACCCATAACACATACATTATATATTACCTATACTTTCATTTGCGACACTAACAGATTCGCTACAATACAAGATGCTCTCATCTCAACTCATGCAGAAAAATAATAAAATATTTTTTTATGAATGAGTAGCACCGGTAGCATCTAATACCAGGCCATTGATCCTATGTTCAAATTGGACACAGAGGTTAAAATAAGACTGGCGTATTATTTAACCATCTTTCTCTAGACCGCTTTATTACTAATAATACAAGATAACTGTCCTACATTCACTCAATTGAGTCGGTAATAATTAATTGCTGTATAAATAAAAAATTATCAACACTTGGACTTCGATCTTATTTTTATAGCGTAAACAAATCCATCGCGACTCTGCTCGATTGGTTTTAGACGCCGGTACATTTTTCCGATTTTTTGTAATATCACCCAGATAAAAATAGCCCAAGTAAGCCGCCTCCGACACATATATTCCAACGATATAATTTATGTGTAAGTTATAGACCGTATATAATACAAGTAAATAAAAAAATAAAATTTAATTTATAATAACAACTCCCAAGTAGGATCATGCTTAGTAATAAATACACTAGATAATAATTTATATATAATATAACAATATGTAATAAATAAATACATTTTTATATATAGATGTATAGATATTAATAAATAATTATTAGAACCCATAAAAACATCAGCGATTCAAGTCCACCAAGGTCAACTAAAATAACGAGTTCGAAGCAAGCGTTTAAAGGAGGCCTTATTAGAAGCCTTACGGAAGTCTTCTGGCAAGGAGTTCTAGAGTAGTGTAGCCAGAACAGTAAAGGATTTACCGAAGCGGCTAGAATCATGTTGCTTATATCTTTAAATATCTTATAGAAAAACCATCATGTTCGATCATGCATATTAATTAATTAAATACAGATAGGTATCGTTTATAGGCTTTATTTACAGGTTTAATATATTTTATCTATATCTTTGCTTCATTTACTCATGTGAATACGATTGCGAAACTCCATGGCATTTCAATGAAAAGATTTATACAAAAAAGAACACTTTACTTGACGTGGCGTTGTAACCCAAACCGAGTACAGCCAGTGGAAATTTAAGTGTTCTTTTTCAATAACGTTTTTTTTGTTATCTATGTAACCTTGGATACGCCGTCAGCAGTTTTACAGCAATAGAAATATAAATAACCAAGGTGAGTACATCGACCGTTGTAGTCGGTACACATTGTTAGATCTGGCGTTTTTTGGTATCTAGCTTAAATATTTACTTTAATTTTTTTCTGAGATACGAGATGTTGTGTCAAAAGAGTAAAACAAATAAATAATAATCGACGTCAGAGATATCACCGATAACAAAGGTTACAGTAACATCTAAAAGATATATCTATACTTGACATGTAAAAGTGCAATATCTCAGGTGGGTGTCGTCTCTAAATAGGAAGTTTTATTTAAAATATACCGCTTAATTAGTATTTATCTTTATAGCATTGATTGAACGTGAGACAGTATAAAAACAAAACATTCCGTCTCTATACTACAGGTATAACTACACTATTAAATATTACACACAATCCAAAAATAATTATTATACTACATCATAATAAACAGAACAACGCCTTAAATTTTAGGGCTGGGCTTTAATCGATAAAGTTTCTAAACAGATCACCACGACACCAAAATCAGAACATCACGGTAGTTTTTGTATTAAACGAACTTATTATAACGTTTATTATACATCGTTTATTCATTATTATCATTGTGCCTCTTTAACTGCCTCCGTGGCCTAGTGGTATAGGCCCGCACTTTACAAAACAGAATTCAAATTCCACGGAGGGCAATGACTTTGTGTTGTTGTTTCTTAGTTGGATTAGGGCATTACGGGCTGATCACCCGGTTGCCTGAAAA
>DWHO01005287.1:0-10411 GCA_018247575.1 Eurytides lysithous rurik | reverse complement strand
ATATCCATCTATACTTGACTGAACTGTCTAGGCGGCAATTATCAATGTTCAATTAACCACTTGCGGTGGAAAGACGTGCCACGCACGTCGAGATGCCTTTGTTACCGGAGCGCCAGCGACGTGTTACGCACGTCGTCGGGCGATTAATACAGGTGTAATTTTATTATTCTGCCTCTTTATATTCTCTTCTGGAACCCACCCGCCGAACGCTGCCTGAACACACCGCTTAATGATTTCCGCTCAACTGTTCTTGCACGCGCAACCAAAAATCTCTTTGCACCGCAGGTGGTTAAAACGTCGAGAATTTTAAACCAAATTATGATGCGATAAAGTCCGTTAATTATATAATATATAGTAATTTCATAAACACATGAAATTATTAATCAATCAGAGAGTCAAGGTACAGTGAGCACACCTGTGTCTGCGCAAGCACTTGTGCACTATAATATATCCTGCGCACTTGGCTGATCCCTTGTAGATCGGCCACTGTGGCCGGATTCGGTCGGGAGGACATTATTTACATACTAATACATACTATTATTATCTGTATGCTTTTATAGTCCAGTCAATTTTGTTTTCGTAATGAACGAGATGGAAACACAACGTTGTATAGTATAAACTTTTAATTTTACTCCGAAATGACAAACATTCAACAGGGTATGTCATTAAGATGAAACTAGTAAATAATAAGATTAATTTTTGTACACCCATCGGTCGCTGAAGGGTCTTCAAAATGTATCAGGCCCGTATACACGTCAAAGTACGTGAGAATACAGTCAAGGAAAATATCATATTCACCCCACGTACGAAATCGGTTTAATAGACGATATTTAGCTTATCTCACTTCGGAGTTACTGAAAGCGCGGCGTCAAATACGTGACTGTACAAAGCGGGAGTCGGGTGTATGCTTTGATTAGGGAATCACGCTTGCGAGGAATGAGTGTGGCCAATCTTGCGATATTTCAAAAATTATTTTTGTTGATGTTAAACATAATTTATGAACGCACTTCATAGTAGTTCCATATTTTGCAACAACTGTCAGGTGGCGCTAAAATGTATTTTTTATCTGTCATCCAGCTTTTGTTATACTAATTAGACGTGTTCTAAGTAAAGAAATAAGTCACTATTAATATCAGTATTTCAGGCGTTTATTATTAACTAACGGAAATAGGGGTTAATACATGTATTTACATTGTTATATATGCATGAATTTATATAAATACATATATATATATATAAGTTAAAAAATATGTTACGGATGTTGAAGTTAAACGAGTCATGGCTACTCCAGGTTTCTGTCATTATTACATTTATTTATTCCGATCTGCATATGCTACACTATAGTATATATTTATGCGTCTTTATATGTGTTGTTTGCAATACTGGAGCAAGGGAGGTAGGTATAAAATAAGCAGCACTGATTTTGCTCTCTTAATATGGGAAACAAACGAGATTTATCCGAGTTATATTTTAACCATATTTGTTAATATAGTGATTCGCTCATTAATTATTGGAATAAGACTATGTGATTAAATGGGGTAATGCTACTGAGATAAATTCGGTATTTATTCTAAGAGCTGTGCGAGTTATTTATAGCCTGAGAGATTCCCTGCGAGATGTTTTTAAAAGGACTGGTATTTTAACGGTTGCCTCACAATATATACTTTGTAATATACTGTTAATTCGACAATATCTTAATAATTTTATAAAAATCAGTGATAAACACACAATACTAGAAATAAAAATAAGCTTATGACACCTCGATTTCGTGTCCAAATGACAAAAAAATCCTTCATGGGCTTTAGTGTAGCGTACACTATTTAATAAAATTCCTCAAAATATCTTAGATCTGCAACTTGGCCCTTTTAAAACTAAAATAAAGTACATTTTGTTGCATAAAGCAAATTACACTGTTCAGGAGTTTTTGGTAGATCAAAATGCGTGGAACTTAATTGATTGACTTATATATGGGATAACTATTACACTGTATTAAGCCTTAACATACTGTAACGGTATTTTAAAAGGGCAACTGTTGAGTCTAGATAGATAAATATTTATTGATTTAATGAAATAATTAAATATGGTTTTTGTTAATGCAACTATAAAATGTTTTTTCTTTAAACATTTTTTTAACCTTTTAAATTCAGTATATTTCGAAAATGAACATTTAATTTAATGCGTGAAAGACTCTGTGATAAAACAAAGAGCACGGACAAAGTTGAAAAAGTTCAACTCATTTAGCGCTTTATCATCGTATGTCTCTAGGGAAATTAAAAAAAAATATTAGCGTAGTTCTGTATTTCTGTGGAACGACAACGAAAAACTTACATTGCTTTCGTGTGTTGCCTATTCCTGGCTTAGAAAAAACGATCAAATTATAGATTACCCTATACTCATACAGGGTTTTTTTTTATGATATAGTCTGACAAACGAGCAAGCGGCTCACTTGATGGTTATATGGTTACACTTAAGTGATCACCTCCACCCATAAACATTTGTAGCGTTATAAAACTAGCAAATGCGTTGCCAGCCTTAAAGGAGGGAAATTTTTTAAGAGGGAGGGAGACGGAGTGCGAGGGAAGGAAGAGGAGGAGCAATAGGGGGATCCCTTGCGGACGGAGAAAGAGATAGGAAGGAGAGTGAGAGAGGGAGAAGGGAAAGGGATGGGGATGGGCCACCGGCCATCTCACTCATCAGATGAAACGTGGCAGTAAAGACACTTCCACTTTACGCCGATTTTCTATGAGGTCGTGGTACTTATCCGGTTCGAGCCGGCCCATTCAGCAGCGGGGGCAGCTGCGTGGCTCCACCACTGCAAAAAACCTTTTTAGTGGTTGCCCTCCAACCCCTTGTTGTAGGTTCTAATAGGTGACAACAACTACGGTCATCTACCACTTTTTTCTTATAAAATGTTTCACAGATAACATGCAAATAGAGTACCAAATGTTTTGTGCCATTTCATAATATCATCATAGACATTCGTATCGCAAAAGCACCTTATCTTTTATAACATGTGCATCGATAATAACAACAACTCCATATCGATTTTCGACCCTTTGTCCTTAACATTATCAGGCAACCGGCAACATAATGTCTACAAAGATTATTTTTGGTTACTTCACATTTCACCTGTGCCAACCTCCTCATCCAAAATAAAATGAGACGTAGTACATGGTCATCTACCGTAGGTATACCAATTAGAAGGACTCTTTAAGGAGTCCGTTTGGGGAAGAATCACGTAAACAATACTGTGACCTGTTTTGAGGGGTAGTGTATGCCACCAGCATAACAACTTAGTTATTAATACAATCTCGTTGCTTTTCGTGGCGGACACAACTAAGAACCAGTGGCGGCACTACCATACAGGCCCAAAAGCCCGACTTGTCCTACTAAGGAGTAAAGTTTATAAATCTTAATTAGCACATAATTCGGATGGAGACACAGAACGATCTAATAATAGACTTATTACAAAACAATTTGAAAGTTACAAAAGTTGCAACGAATTGCACCATTTACTTCCATCATCATGTAAGAACCACTCATTGCTGAAAGAAAATGACGGAAGAGAAATCGTCATAGATAAGATAACGTCTCCAATATTTACCAATGCCGTCCGTTATAGTAACGTGACAGCATTCTATAACTTTACAGTCAGTATGAGATTGCACACAACGCCGTGTTTTAATCTTCTGCGCGGGTCATTTTTTTATCTTTTAAAAAAAACGCTGCCCCAATTGTAAGATTTCTTTTTATGTATTAGACTGACAAACGAGCAAGTGGCTCATCTTATGGTAAGTTATCATCGCCGCCCATGGACATTTGCAGAACAAAACTCGCAGTCATCTGTAGTTCGTACAAGTATTTGTACCGGGTGGGAATCAAACCCACGACTTGCCAATAGCTAAGGAACTGCGCCAAACGTGGTTATTAAATTTATTTAAACTTTTATATGCATTGCGTGTTAGTTCTCATAATCACGGAACAGGCTGCGATATAATACTATAAATGGATTGTTTACCGTCTATCAACCACTAGCACAATTATTCTCTTCTCTCGTAAAAAGATAAAAAATCTTTGTTATCATTTAAACTCGGAAGAAGCGGTGCTATGCGGGATATTTCTTATCTGCTTGCTCGAGATTTTCTACGCCTTTAAGGAAATTGGTATTCTAACGGTCGTTTCACAACACATGCTTTCCTATGCATTTATATAATGAATAGTAACAGACACGGTAAATAGTGAAAATAAAATTATGTAACTCAAATGAAAGGTGAACGAATTGTAAATGGACGGATGTACCCATATTCAATAAAGTTCCATAAAATATACCATTTGACCGTTTGAAAAAAAAAATTGAATATACATTAATAATTGACGCCTACAACACAATATAAGAGTTTATGGAATCAAGTTCATGGACTCGTATGCGGGATAGATATTAAGTTGTAATCTATATATTAATACGTGAAGAGAAAACTTTAGACCCCTTTTACAACCTATTGCGCTCGTGGAGGAGAATGAAATTTGGAGTGCTTAGTTTGGAGTTATATATCTAGTCCAGCAACATAATTTCTAAAAAAAATATTTTATTTTAAAGTTTTATATGTGATTATGTAGAGTGAAAAAGATATGTTAACGTACTAAACTAATTATTCAAAGTGTCCACCCTTAGCTTTAAGGCTTCCATTGGAAACTTGTTCACTGCTGCCTCTAAAGATTTCTTGAGCGACTCAATATTTGGGTGACGCTTAGAACAGGCCATGTCCTCTAGCACAGACCACAATTTATAGTCCAAAGGGTGTAAGTCCGGACTAGCTGAAGGCCAATCATCAGCCTTTATGAAGTCTGGAACATTTTGCTCAAGCCAAATTTGGGTTGTGCGCGCCTTATGACCTGGGGCTGAATTCTGCTCAATTCCTATTCGCAAAGATGGAGTTTTGTAACCCCTTGGTAGGAGACACCCCACCAAACCATGACGTATGCTGGATGATGGCCTCTCTGAACTTTGGCAACTACCTCGGAAGCTTCTTTAGAGCCGTGTGCATACACTCGATAATTTTGTTTGTTGCAGTGCTCTTCGATTGTAAAAATGTTTTCATCGGTAAAGAGAATTTATCTGTGTTTTTCATCTGCATATCGAGGTAACAGCTGTTTTGATTTTCGATTCTCTTTTGTTTAAGTGCCTGATTTAAGGTATGTCTTGTGTATCTTCGGTAAGCCCCTAGACCTAAGTCTTGTTTGATAATCCGAGAAAGTGTCCTCGGTGGCATTCTCATTTCCCTGGAAACGATTTTCGCTTCGTTATGGGATTTCTACGAATTCTGGCCTTGACTGCATTAACGGCCTGGTTTGTTCGAATAGACCGCGGTCGGCTGGATCTCTCACGGTCACCAACAGACATGGTTTCAATGTACCTTTGGATGGTACAATACACAAACATTCGGCTAATCCCTAGTTTTTTCAATGTATCAAAAATGTCGGCTGGCTCCTTACCTACAGTGCAATTACTGCAATCCTATTCTCTTTAGTACCCCACTCCATTTTCAAAACAAATAATTTCTAAACAAAGAACATACACTAATGGCGAGAAAGAAGTCTATTTTTTTAACGTAGAAGCTTATGTTCGAAATTCAAATTAATGTTTTTTTTAAATGTATGTAAACAGCCAGTAACTGAATTTATGGCTAGACTAGGTAATACCTTCGACAGACAACACGGTTACTATAAAGTGTAACCCACTAAAGCTGGAGCTTGGAGCTGCTGGAGCAGGGAAATTTGTGACAATATCAACTTATAAAATTTTATATTTGGATTTTTAAATATTCCGTGTAAAATGGTAATACGAAACAGCTAGTTCTGTTGCGGGATTTTAAAACTCTAATAGTTTTCTAATTACAGTAAAGAAACCTGTTGTGCAGGACATTTTTAAATAATTATGATATATTAATACATTTTATGATAATAAGAAGCGCTTATTCGACTATTGCATAATACTAATTTTATAGAGATTTCACTTCGCGACAAGATTAGGTGGTAATTATGCTCCTAACCGACTTTTCCAGTAAATATCAAAAGATAAATAAAGACTGATCCTTATAAAACCTTGGAACAGTTCTTCTTTACTTATTTTTTGTTTATAATACCTTTAATTATTTAATGAATCGTTTGTTTGTCTTCCTTTGTAAGTAATATCAAATTTTTATCTCAATTAAATAGACCATATCAATTATCAACGTAAGTTTAAGGGTAAAGGTGTAATATCATAAAAAACTAATTAAAGGAACATAAATAAAATAATATTTCCTACGGCAGATATATCTTAGAAGTCAAAGTGTACAAAAGCGCCATCTTTCTACTTCGTGGAGCACTATTAGTATGAGTCAATGTGCAACATGACGAATAACATTTTAAAATCAAAATATGACAAAACCAAGAATTATTTTTAAATAATATTTAATAAATTCCAAATTGTTTATGAGCTAAACAGAAATTGTTTATATTAGCCAGAGGTAAGTCTTTTTTGTATTTCCGGATATTCCAGAGCTACCAAACAAAATAACTTGACATTTAAAGTGTCAACTGTCAATTCTGTAAAGCATTTCCGCTTAAATAATACGCGTGCCGTGCCGCCATTTTCTGCTCTCTGTTTCTTGTCTATAATTTGGAATAGATCGTCTTTATGGACAAGGTCCGTAGATAATTTTTACTCTTTGGATACCTACTTTATTGTGCTCTCTGATTACTTACAACTAACTGTCAAAACAATGTTTTCAGTTAAACAATTATTGTATTTTTCAGGTTTAACAGATTGGTTAATTATGTATGAAGTATTTTGACATGGAAGCCTGGGCGAGTTTATGTCGTTGCTGTCTCTCTCCTGATTCAGATGTCTCATTATTGGACACCGAACAAAATGTGCATGATAAATTCCATGAAATAACAACTTTAGAGGTAGGTAGTGTGCCTCAAACTGCTGTAATAGGTGTAAATCAACAAATCATTACTACAACTAAAATACACCATTCATAATTATTACATGACCGAAAATTATAAGGACAAGTAATGCAAGTCTGCAGAATGTCAACAAAACTTAAAAATTAACTTATTTTTTTATATCTTTTGTTCCCTGTTATCCCTTAGGGACAAATGAGAATCTTGTAATTTATCATTCAAAACGGTAAGTTTAAAATGGACACATTTAAAGTATTAAGTAAATTATAAAAGCTATATTTAATCCTACCGCATTTTTCGTTAATATTATTTTTAAATAAAAACTGAAGATTCAAAGTTGAAAATTATTTATTGGTCAATTTCACAATTACAGGTGAGAGAAGATGATGGGCTGCCACAAAAACTGTGCAGTGACTGTTTTTCCATTCTAAACTCGGCTTACCAATTTCGCAAGCAATGTATGAAAATGGACAAGGAATTGAAACTCCAACTGGAAGCTTTATTAACACAAAATCAAACAGATGAAACAGAATTGTCAGAACAGAACGAAGCCAAAGACCAGAATATTGATGACATTAATTATGATCCTATGAAACAACTCCAGGATATTATAAAATCTGAACCAACAGACAGTGATGATGACTACTATTATGTACTTGTAATTGATGATCCAAAGAAACAGGAGAAAGAAAATACGGAAGAGGAAGTCCCCAAAATCAAAGTTGAAGACACTTATGATATGTCCTGTGAAAATGAAGAGGTGAGTCAGGAAGAAGAAAAACAGACTGAAAGTGTGCCTTTTGAGAATACCATTGAATCATTTTTGTTGTCTCATTCCCGAGTTCCTGATAGTGTTCCGGCTACAATCCTTGAAAATGAGGAGGAAAGTCAAGAAAATGACACCAACTTTCAAGGAATGGATTTAGAAGAAACTGAGGATATCTCCCAGGAGCTAATTCTACCTCATATGATAAACCCACAACAGCCTATTGACATAGTGAATAACAATGACGAAGCAACAATAAGCAATATTGTTGACCAGCTACCGAAAAATGCAAATTTGATTAAAATCCTCACAACAGGAGGTGCTGAACGAACAATAATGTTAAAAAGTGATGATGGTATTAAGTATTTAACCAACCCACAGTTAATTGCCACTGAAGATGGTGAAGGGATGTCTCAAGAAGAAGTGATATTTTGTGAGGGTGATGATTCATCACAATTTCAAATTTTAAAATGTGATGGATCAGAACTAGTGATTGAGTATGCCGACGACAGTCAAATTACAACAGTATTACAACAAGAAGATGGCACTTTGATCTGTGACTGTGGTGAACAGTTCCAATACTTGGCTGATTATGAAAAACATCAACACAAACATAACCCAGCTGGTGAACATCTGTGCAATTTATGCGGCAAAGGTTTTGAAACGTCTGAAATATTAATAGGTCACATGCTTCTTCACAGCGTCACAGGGCTGCTAGTCACTTGTCCCTTCTGTAATCAGTTGATTAGGCGTAACTCCTTAACACAGCACATAAAATATGGTCATAACAATAAACCAAGATGCAGCATTTGCTTAAAGACATTTGCCAACCAAAACAATTTGAAGCGACACATGATGATCCACAGTGATATTAGAGAATTCGAATGTGATATTTGCTTTAAGAGGTTTCATCAGAAAATCACAATGCAGACACATAGGTTGACTCACATGAACCCCTTTTCGTGCAACCAATGTGACAAAACGTTTGAGAATAAGGATGCGTTGCAAGCACATCGCGAGTCCGATGATTGCACAAAAAGCAAAGTGTTAAAAGCCAAAGAAGAATTGATGAAAACTGTGAAACAGGAGATCACAACCAATATGGGAAAAGTGCTGGGCTATGCATGTTCCCTCTGTAAGAAGATGTTCTCGGTGGAATCCGCTTTAGAGCAGCATGTCGAAAGCACTCACATCGTTGATCCCAACGAATTCACAGAGAACGACAAGAATATGCGGGGTAAAAACGCCAAAAGGTTTGAATGTAGTATATGCGGAAAGAGCTGTGCGAGTCAAGCTATGCTTATTATGCATGAACGGGTCCATACGAACGAAAGACCTTTCCCCTGTCAGCTGTGTTCGCTCCGTTTCAAGACCAAAACACATTTACGCACCCATCAGTTAACTCACACGAGGGAGAAGAAGTTTGGGTGCTCGGTGTGCATGAAATTCTTCGCACTGAAAGGTAATCTCGTAGTACATTTACGCACTCACACTGGTGAAAGACCGTACGTTTGCTCGTTGTGTGGAGAAGCTTTCATAGACTCGAAGTATTTAAAGAAGCATAAGCTGAAAAAACATGCTATTGACAATGTACCATACAATAAATATTAGTTTGAACAAATCCTGAATGGTATGGTCCAGTAATTTTCGCCTGAATCTTGCAAATGCATTTCAACTTGCTCCAATTAAGGAAACCGTTCTATATATACCCTATGTTTTTGTAAAATATTTCGTCTGTTTTTCTTATTATGAATTGTAAAGTTCATACATACTGTTAGAGAAAAACCGAATTTAATTTATATTAAATTATCTAAGAATACAGTGTGAAATAAAAATAAACAACACTTTAAATACAAGGCCTAGTCTAGAATATTATCTGTGTATTATTATTTAAAAGATATACATCTTTTTATACCTTTGTATGAATAATTGTGTATAACTTTCAAGATGAATTTGTATGAATCCTTATTTAAAGAAGGTGATTTGCCATATTTTGTCCTCTCAAAGAAAACGGAAAATGCATGTATTGGAGATATATGTTGATTAAGTAAAACGTAATTATAGTTTAAATTTTTTTTAAGTTTTACATATCAGAATAAACCTATTAGCGTGTCAATTGATAAAAGAAAAGTTAAGACTCCAAACAACCTTTCCTCTCAGAAGCCTTAATAATGTTAAAAGTTTTTAATATTATAGAATCTTGCAACATAATGCTAGTGCATTACCTAAATATACATATTTTCCAATAGTTAAACTGAATTGTAATATTTGATACATTTTTTATTCATTATAAAATGTCCCTAATGTTAAACAACCTTCATCTTAGTTCCTATATGACCCTGTATTAATTATGTGTTTCTATATATGGTGTTATACAAAGTTATTTGTAATGTTAAACTCAAAAAAGGAAACATGCTAGTTTAAATCAAATATTTTTTTTTATATGTAATATATGTCTTGAATAGTTTAGTAATAGGGTGGCATGGTCTGTGTGTACATATTGAGGTTTTTTTTTAATTATGTGTTGGTACATTTAAGTTCATTCAAGTTTTTTTATGTGTTATGGAAGTCTTAGTGAGTAAAAAATGAGAAAAGAAACAAAGGTTATTTATTTTTCTAACCGTGGCCAATGGCTAAATATTTTTAAATTAGTATTACAAAAGTGGGTAGGATGGCCAATAACACCGTATATTC
>DWHO01005286.1:0-10412 GCA_018247575.1 Eurytides lysithous rurik | reverse complement strand
GGTTTTAGAGATTAGGAACCAATCACCTATTTTTGCATACGATCAATGTCTTTTTTTACACGGTTTTTTCTGGAACCGATCTACCGTGTAAAAACAGAATTAAGTGTATATGATATTCGAATGTGACGCCAGAGTTTGTACTATGTCCATGTATAGTTTAAGATGGCGATTTGGATAAAAACCTAAAATGTAAATATTTAAGAGATTAAAAGATAAGACGATCATGTCATGCGACTAATAATTAGCATCCATAATGGTCACCCAGAGATTTCAGATGTGTTATCTGTACGCTTACGCTGGCAATATATTCACTATGTCAAGATTTGTTCAACAATTCCAAGTACATGCCTGAAATCCAAAATATGAAAACGTCGAAGAAAAACGACTGACGGTCGTAAATTAAATGCTCAAGGAAGAAAAGTTTTATTACATAGAAACCTATTTTAAACACGTTCTATGTAATAATTTTAAATAGCTGCCAAACACAATTCCTGAGAAGGTTTCGTTAAATCGTACAAAAATATATTTTAAACGGGTTAATCTTGCTGGAAGTTTCAAAATACCATAGATATATAAAATACCATAGATATCAATAAATTGACGACTTTTCGTGTTTTCTCATACTTCTTGTAGTACTTCTTATATACTTCTTAGTCGGCCTGTAGTAGTATCACTGTCTTTTCAGTCGTTCTACTTCTAAGAAGTAATGTTCAATTAAATTCTGGTTTGATGGTTTCATTGAAAAACGTCAATATGACGAATACAGCGTACAATCAAAAAAGTTTGAACTTGTAGAACTTTTGCAGATCAAAATATATGTAGCGCCGAGTTGGTATATCAAGAATACAATAGGGGGTATTGTATTAATGATACTTTTAGTGGATCAAGCGCATAACTCGTCTCATCAATTTAAATCTTAATAAAAATAAAACGAAATGGTGTTTCAATGTATTTTCCCTAATAATTGCATTTAGATGTGAAATTCTTATATATTATTGACTGATTATTTACCAGATACAACTTTGATACAATGGCAACAATTAAAATCTGATATATTTTTTAACTAAAATCTTTCCCGTGACTCTACTTCTACCTTTTTTTACCGAAGTAATCCATCAGTGGTACAGCCGCCTCAAATTTTCGTTTAAACGAGACTACATGTTTTAGGCAAAGTTGACTTATCACTACTCCATTATATGTCCACCTTAATGAACGGCAGCTTTTATGGACATTTGGAGCACGAGGAATTTAGTTTAGATGATATTAAAAACAAAACATTCTCATTTATTATGATTAAAGGTAATTGTCTATACTTTTGTTGTTCTTGCGCATTTAATGAAACTACCAGCGGAATATTTTCTTCTTTACGTCAGGACCGGTATTTCATTTGTTTTCCATTTAATAAATTTTAGTTAAAAGGATTCAACAACTAAATACATACATATATTAATAATTTGCAGCATACTCTAGGAACACTTTTATTGAAAGGCGTTAAGTTCGCCCTTTGTAATGCTTTTCTTAAAGGTAACTGCGATGGTAAATAAATCAAGAGCTTTATCTGTATTGTGAGATAATTGAGAATACTCTGAATCGATTAGCAAAATACTCCTAATGTCCAATATTTTTTTTTCCAACCGAACGTTTTTAACGCGAACTCCTTTAACAAATCTACACGAGTCGACACGCTAATGGAATGTAACTTGGCGAAAGTTTCTGTTGTTAACAGAAAGCGTACTCGATAAGAGACCGCTCGTTAACAATGATAAAACAAAACGCCAGCGTTTAACCGACGGTTATCTGGTCGGCCGCGTCCTAAATGGGACGTATTTAGTATGAACGCTCGGAGCCGGGTACGAGATTCGAATCTTAACTAGGCTTAGTCACGACCAAGTGCCGTAGGAACGTCTCAAACGGATTCTTATTTTAAAAGTTTTCAATTTGCATGCACATAAGTATTTCTATCGGAGCGGAACGATAATAGGTCGCATACATTGCTTAATAATTTTTGAAATAGCAAGACTTTTTTGCAAAGTCCACAATTGTTGGTTATTCAAAGGTAGTTTACGGTGGTAGAGCCACGCAGCTGTTCCCGCTGCTGAATTCCTCTTTATCACTCTCTGGGGATTAATTATCCCTTCAGATAAAGCCAAAAAAGTCGAGAAATAGCTGTAGTATATTTGTAAATAACTAGATATTTTACGTCTGACTATTGGCCGTTAAACGCCGTTATTTAAAGAAGATGGAACAGGTAGAATTCAAGTCTACTACTGTTTATAAGTTATATAAAAAGTTTTGTGAGAAGAAGGTAACATTAGTCCTCCGATAATTCAGTAATTTGAAACAAAAATAAGTACACTATTAATATTGAACATAAATAATAATATCTAATAATCGAAAAAGGAAAATAAAATTAGGTTATAAAATTTAATTGAAAGGTCTTCTGACTCTTCTGTGCTCTTTTTGTTCTTCTCAAAACCAGTTATACTTTTCCGTAAAGATAAATGTTTATCAATCACCAAATGTTATCTGGCGCCAAAACTAAGAGTACTTAAAGAATTCACAAAGGGAATTCGTTTAAAAATTTGACAAAATTCTTTCCCCTTGAACTGCCACCAACGAAGCCTATAACTTTAATTAAACTCCTAACTTGATCTAACTTGGTTTGTCAGTTTTCTTTAGAAAAAAAAGACAAAATATATATACAAAAGTTAAGCCATAAACGTAAAAATTAGACTCCAAGTTTAGTAAAAGGGTAATTTTCAGGTTTCGTTCTTCGTCGTCGAGTATTTTTTATGGTACAAAAAATGTAACGAAAGCCCAATTTGGTCTGATTTTAAAATTACCTATTGTTTTCCCTTTTTAGAACAAACAATCATTAATTCCTACTTGTGGTTTTATTTTGAAAATACAATTTAGGCGTTGATGGCCGTCCACAGCCCTATTATATGTTTCAATTTTTTTTTCTAGAATTAAGTATTATAATAAAAACTAAATCCTAAAGATCGAAGCAAAATCCAACCAACAACTAGACACACGTAAGAGTAAGTAACTTATAAAGCCACTTAGTGGTCGACCCTGCGAACCATAATCGGGAATAATTGTGTAGATGTATGATAATAGGAATGTTAAAAATTTACAATGACGAAGACGATCGCTGCCGTTTCGTAATACATAATTCACCTCGAAGCATCGCAAACGAGTGCGCGGTTAACCACGTCGTTGACTGTACCGATTCAAACCTCAATCATGCCAATGGTAAAGACAAAGGACTCGTGCGATTACGATCATCGTTTATAAGCCAGTCACGCGGTGCCTTGTGATTCACTCGCGCTCCTGGGAAACCGAAGGTGCGTCTGCCGCGGGGCCTTTGACGTTCATTTCAGTTCTGACGTCGAAATTGACTGTTCCCGCCTAATTGCCTTTGGGGAAAAAATGGACTTTTTCTTTAAATATTATTTGTGGTCTTAAAGTTAGCGATGGATACAAAACAGATAAAAGTTTCAAAGGCATGCGATGGTACATTACTCGTTGTGTATAATGTATATTACTTTTTATACAGGGTGTATTGTATCATATTTGTATCATATTCTGTTGATAATTTCTGGCGGTCTTTTCTTAGTTTCTTGCTTGAGTCTTTTTTTTATGGAGTAGGTAGAGGGTAGACAAACGAGCCAGCGTCTCACCTAATGGTATGCGATCACAGCTATTCATGGGCTTTCGCAACATCAAAGGACTTGTAAATGCTTTGCCAGCGGTTAATGTAGAAAAAGGCTTTCTTTTTAAAGGACCTTAAGCCGTATCGCTCCAGAAATACCACTGGTATCACCAGCGGTATTTCTGGAGTGATGCGACTTCACTCAGTCATTAATTCCCACAAGTAGCTTGAAATCAATTGACTCCATAACTGTCACTTAAATTACTGTCTCTAGACTACTATACTTTAACACTATCAATCGTCGTTAGAAACTTATAATTAAGGATTAGCTGAATATAGATTGATTGAAATAAATACATATTTACTATGAACACTAAGAACATCTCTCATCTATGACATTAATCTTAGAATCTATTTTGAAACCAAACAAATTAGCATAATAAATGAATGCCTGAGCATTTATTGCTATGAAGTTCAAGTTAGAATATTTTTATTTTATAAAAATATTTTACACTGTGTACCACGATACAAGCAGTTCCATCTAACGGACGGCTTGGAATACCACGACTTCACAGGCACATCCTGGAAGTGAAATCGGCGTAAAGTGGAAGTGCTTTTCTTTCCGCGTTTATTTCGGTGAGTGAGGTGTCCGGTGGCCAATCCCCTTCCCGCCCCTTCTTCCCTCTCTCACTCCCCTCCCTTCCACATTCCCTCTCCCGCTTCCTCACTCCTCTTCCCTCCCTCTCACTCCTTCTTCCATCCTCTTTGAAGAATCCACCCCTTAAAGGCTGGCAACGCATTTGCACTTTCAGTAATGTTGGACATGTCCATGGGCGGTGATTGCTTGCCATAGGGTGAGCCGCTTGCTCTTTTGTCAGCTTACTTCATAGTTATTTCCTGTCCTCTGATTGGTAGGACCCCTTTGTACTCCCAGTTTATTTGGGGTACCAATGCCAGCTATACCAAATTAAGCTAAGCTAAGCCAAACAGTAGTGTGAAAGCACTATTTTATTGCCAGCGCAATTACTGGGCATAGGCATATGACGTTTTGTACCCTGGGTGGACCAAAAGGGTTCCGTATTATTATTTATGCAGTGCTGTGATGTTCTTACAGACGTACCACCAGGCGCACGAGTTGCTCTTTTTTTTAATTTCAACTTTATCTCCTGAAAAAAATCTTATACTAAATTATATATTACTACTAAATTTTGGCTTCGTCTCTCATTTAGAAAGTTTGTTCCTCTCAGACACTGCACAGGCTACTACATTGTGAACATATATTGGACAGCTAGCTAAGTGACAAAGCGGCCGAAGCTCGGGGCTTACCGCGACACATTAAAACGAACAAGCCCGCATTTAATTTGAACGTCTTGTTTTACTGCGATTACAATCTGCCGCCATTTTGCTTGATATTTTAAGGCGACTTTCCCACTCGCCCTCAATAACTCATAGCTAATAATCTTACTTATTAACTTATATGTCATACAGAAAGAATCGTTGCAATAGCAACTACATCATTCAATTGGATGACACAGATGTTTTTTTCTAACAAATAAAGGGTCGTTCGCTGTCATTCTATAAAACAAGAAGTCGTTTTGACGACAACGAAGTAAAGATACAGTTAAGTCATAAAAAAATTTGCAACTAAAATGTTTAGAATAATAAATACATTCAACTCTTCTTGTTTTGAAATTTTTCAAATGCATTGTTTCACTCCATAGCTGTAACCCAATCATCTGTTGTTGGTGACCGAAAAAGTATTCAGTTAAAAAATTACAATATGATAGTTATTTCTCCAGTATAAAAGGAATAATAAACATACATATCTTAGTTTATTTCTTTATTTATTTATTTGGAGTAGGAAATCAAGTGGTTGATGCTGATGATTACCTGATCACCGCTGATTCGTGGTCATTTTTGACATCAAAGGACTTGCAAATGCGTTGCCGACCTTTAAAGTGGTTATAGGCATACTTCTTGAAGGACCCTATATCGTATCAGTTCGGAAATACCACTGGTAACTTATTCAAAAATTTACATGAACAGCGTCAAAATGTGGTGAAAACGCGCGGTGGTGGATTGCCAACTGTTTACATGGAAGCGATGGTATCTGGTCGTTTGAATATCCTCGTTTGAATTAATCTGGTTAATCGATTCGATTGCCTCACTCATATGATATACGGATTTTAGTTTTAAATTTCTTCTCTTTAAACAAGCACTTCATGGAATTTATCGGTGCAATCGGGAGAACAATGCTGTACTTTGATTTCCTCATTACCACCGCACAATTTGAGTTCGCATTAATTCGGCGAATAACGGTTATACGCCGTTTTCCGTTCCTACCGTGGATCCAAACACATTGCTTTTCAGTTAGCTGCATTAGTTTAAATATAGAACCACCATTCATATGCATACTGAGTTTAGGGTTGTTACTCAATACGAAACATAATATTTGAAGTCAAATCAACATTAAATACCGATAATTTATTATGTCTTATAATATACCTTCATATAGTTTGTCGTATGGCATACATAAATTTTAAACAAGACACGAGTGCATGGTATACACTTAAATGTAGATGGTAATTGTGGATGGTGATTGATGTACGTATTTAGGTACTTACCTACCATAGTAAAAAATTTCGCTGACGTGATCAAAGTTACATACATACCAAGTAATGTCAATTTAACCGTAAATATCAGTTTCTGGAAACGTTTTCACTTATTACGTTGCGTTGTGCTTAAACAATTTTAAAGGGTTGACAGCCCTATGGTGGTTTGTACCTTTGTATGGCCCGCGGAGTCATATCGCACTCCGCGTAAACAACAGTCATGGGGGGGCACAGCCAGTCACGCCTTGTAGTCACGCCGAGCAGGGCATTGTTCTACCGGTACCGCGTCGTCGGCCCAAGTCATAAGTGACTAGCGGGAATGTAGTACGCCAATTTTGAACCCCGAAGTACAGTCGAAAGACCAAAGCACTTTAATGATTAATTCTCTATGGCCTACCCGATTAACACATTCATGTTTCTAGAAATTTTGTAAAAAAAAACAATGTAATGTCTTAACGTCTCTCAAGTTAGGAATTTGTTTAAAATCATAACATTTTATGTCGTTTGATTTTTGCCAACATATGTGAGTATATGTGTGTAAGTAAAAATCTTTATTTTCATTTTCATTGTGGCAGGTATGCATAAAGACACGGAATAAATAGCAATGTCGTAATAACGGTACCATGATGGAATTAGAACACAGTAATTTTACAGAAATCTCAGGGCACAAACGTGGGTGACTGATTGTCTCATCACTTAGTATACAAAAATACGTATGCGAGAAATACGTCTACCTTTATCATCATAAAAATAATTTAAAGGTTGTATATTTATAAAAATAAAGCTACAGGGTTCTACAATTCCAGGAATACAACACATCATGACACGTAACTGACTAGGATGTCCTATATTTCGTATTGAAAGTTGATAATAGTAAAACTGTAAAATCTAATTTGACTTCATATTATCCTAAACATTTTGTAAAAAAGAAAATTACATGTGTGCATAAGTAATTTTCTAATTTTTAAAGTATACTTTTGTTATTCGTAAATTCATCCGCTTATCAATTGGACCACAACTGTAGTTTCCATTACAATATGCTGACATTTCGGCATTCGCACGTACGCCCATATGCGACGGTGTTACAACTTGTGCTTTTTTATCATTTCCTATCGGTACATTTTGAGTGAACAATACGCTTTAGCGGCCACGCAGTTTTAGCGCGTGGTTTCATTCTAACTAACTATTCTAACGCTTTACAACTTGACAGATCCTTTAAATCCTAAGTGGTGGTCCTTTGCAGACCCCGCCTGAGATGGTGTCACTGCATTACCTGTTATTCTGCCACTGAGCAATAATATGTAAGCATTATCTTGTTCCGGTTTGAAGGGCAAAAGCCAACGTAAATAAAGGCCATAGAGTATGTCATATGATATCTTAAATCTTTGACTGACGAGTGCAACGCCTCTTTGTTGTGATTCTTGTCTTATGTGGCGCACTGTATGCACAGGAAAATGACTTACACCAAATGTAACCAAAAAAATGTCGTCATACCCAGTTAACGGGTTAAACAAACTGCAACTAAATAACACTTTTTTAAGAACTGGTACCTTAAATTTGCATTTACAATATGGATATTGGGGAAACATTGCGTTGCATCCATGGTTTCCAACTTACAGATGTATAATTTACACAACCTTCTATCAACAACTAGTTTAATTTAGTAGTTTTTCTTTTTTATTCAATAATTTTCGTAAAAGATTAAATTAAACACCTTTAAATTCAATAAGAAACTTCAATGTTTCTGAAAAAAAGCATTTTTTTTTCAAATTTTTTTTTTATATTTAACGGTCTATCCTTACTGGCTTGAAAGTAATGACTACTAATTAGCTTCTAATTGTAAAATTGCAACGAGGCACAACAAATGAGAAACGGATTATAATTAAACGGAACATCTGCATAATCGCGACTACGTTTATAAAGGATATTTTTTCTTCTATTTCTCTCTCTCTTTATATTTTTTTCTTTTACATGCACATAGAGGCTACTATTTTACTTCGATTATTTTATTGATTCCGATGCGTCTAATATAAGAAGTAACTCCTGAATGGCTTATTTTTATTCTGTTACAAATACAAATCGTTATCACCCCTTCTTCTTTCCCCTCTATCTTTTTCGTTCGTATTCCAGATACAAATGTAAAACCGTTACGATACTTCGTTGCATCGTGCGCGTATTTCGCTGGATTTGCCCGGCTCTTTTCCTTTACTGCGACGTTAATTCGTTCGAACGGAGCGCTCCCTGTTAATTAGAACGGCATGATATAACATATACAAACACATTCCGTTCAGCGCATTAGCACTAATATGAGAGCTGTTGACGGTATCTGGTTAGGTAATTACAGATAAGAAATTCGCATATAACTGAATAAATATAACGTGTTGTGTTTTGAAGCTTAATTACAGCCGTTACAAATACCATAAACACAAACGCCATGGAATCTAAAGCTATAATGTGTACTGCATTAAATAATGATTCTATTTAGCTTTATTTTGACGCCGCCTCTGTTAGTAATATTATCCTGTGTTATACATTTGAAATTGACAAACCGAAACCCGAAACTATTATCTGATACCCCACGACCCTCGATGCTTAAACACCTTAGCAACTACGTTAACCGCTTCTTTCATATATTGTGTTCATTTTCATTCTGCACATTGACAAATAAAAAGATAATGATATTTTTAGCAGTAAGGTTATGCCCTACACCACACACACCCTCTGTCTGTCTTCTAAAATATCTGTCTTTTAAAATAATCTTATTTTCAAATCTACGTCATGCCATTCCAATTTACGCGTGACAATAAAGTTTGATTTCGTTTATGACGTGAATGATGTAATTGCCTTCAGGCTATTTCAAGATTATAATTAAAAATGTCAACGTAGTTAAAAAAAAGGGAGTTAAAGTCCCGCTGACTTTCGCCTGTTTTTCTTCGGACTGAGGCATTTTTTCCGCACATACGAGTATAGTAGAATCATTAGGCGACATAAAGTGATTCTAAACCAATCCAATAGTGAACAAAAAATGTTGACTTTGACTTTAACTTTAACAATGTAATATGACGACAAACGTAATATCGTGCAATATTTAACCGTGGCTAAATCAGTTTAGTCATCGCTTAGAGATTCCCGATAAACAACGTCAGACGTCCATTACCTGCGCCCTGTATAGTTTTTATTCTTATCCCTTATCAACGCAGACGAAACGTTCGGACGCAAGATAAGAATAAAAAGTCAATCCTTATTCGTCAAGTAACGGCTTTATTTATGAGTTATGACGTGTTTAAGTGCCTTTGGTTTCGGCGAAATTGTTTCAAACCAATTTTTTATGAACCATTGTAAAAAAAGTTAACATAAAAAACAAAGGTAAATCTCGGGGTAGACTTATTTAGAGTATGATTGGATTTACTAAATCCCTGCTACTACCCCATCACTTTTAAAGAGGAATAAATGATTCGGCGATTTAAATTATTAAAGTATTGAACTAAAGAAGATGCAGGTATGAATCGTTCTTTTCAAGTGTTTCTAAGTCAGTGTTTAGATTCCACAAGCGTTGACTTATTTGTGTGTGCGAGTGTGTTTGTATGCATATCTGTCTACGAAATAAAAAAAAAATCATTGGATTTCTATGTATCGATTCTTTTTGCATTTGATCAATACTCTAAGAACTTGGGAAATATAAAAAAAAAATATTACATTTTTTAAAACAGAACAAATACTCATTTTACTTTTAACGATTCCTGTTCCTTACATTTGCATCCATTTTGTTGATGAGTTTCATATTAATTTTTAAATCATATTAAATCCATTTCCAAAGCAAATAAATGTGTATACAATATGAATAAGAAAAGAGAATAGTCTCTTTTTCCATGTGTGTTGTATTAATGATAGTGCAACCGAAATCCAACAACATTCGATAAGGCTAGGTGCATCGGTGTTATAGTGAGCCTAAATAGTCCAACTTCCCCGACGGGAAACTTTTAGAATGGCATGCAGATTCCTAAGCCAACCCGAGCTCCCGCGCGCCTCACTATAGTGTTTCATTAATAACGAGACTAATTCTGAGAAATGCTCCAACGATCGTGGTATTACATGAAAGATGTACTCTTTAGGCATAATGCACATACTGTGTGCTATCGTGCTTT
>DWHO01005285.1:0-10412 GCA_018247575.1 Eurytides lysithous rurik | reverse complement strand
AGATTGAACTGTGACGAATTGCAGTTCGATTAATTCACTTTAGTTGCACGACACGGGATACGTTATTTGGGCGACGTTGTTTATTATTGTTGTTCATTTGATGCCTAGAATTTATTTTCACGATGAAGCGATGTTTTTTTTAGTGCGAGTTTCTGTTTAATTAACTAGCGTTTGTTCTTTTTTTCCAAGGTCTTTTTACACGAAAATAAGTGGTAGAACTGTTTTGCACAGTCCGTTTGGGGTGGTTGGTATCAATGCATTGTCAATTATTGGGCAATTTCGGATGGGCATGTAAAAAATCGGTCCCGGTTTCTTATCGACGCCATCTAGCGATGACTTGGAGAAATCGTTATTAAGAGGGCAGTTTAATGTCACCGCCTCTGCGCCTGGTCTCTTTGCGATCGTATTGGTTATCCATGAGTAAAGGAAGAGTGAGTGCACCTGTGTCTGCGCAAACGCTTAGGCACTATAATATATCCTGCGTACGCGGCGGATGAAATCGGCCTCAGTGGCCGGAATTGGTCGGGAGGACATTATTATTATTCTATTAGATATATATTATGTCAGTCGTGGTAGCTCAGTGTCAATTTACGCAATAAGTAAAACAGTTTAATATATTGATAATTACCATAGTGGTTATTTCAGTATAAAATGGTTATTGGCAAATAATTATATCTTTCAAGATAAAACTAGGTGTGCTTAAACTTTATCTTATTTATTTAATTACGTAGAAGTTGCCTTATCCATTGCGCTAAAATATCAAAACTATTTTCGTATTGCATACAGCCTATTATTTTCATGAAATTCAAAACCACCGACGGTCGTAAGTACACATTTTAAGGATGTGTTACAGAACAAACCGGTGTCGCTCCATTAGACAATGTAATTAATACTCGAGGTTGCCCCTAATTGTAGGCGACAGATAGTGTAATGGGGAACAACAGAGCGGTTAACGCCGCACCTACTTAGTACTTTTATATATTCAAATGGCAAGTCATTAAAACGCCACGATGCGAAATTGTAGCATAATAAAGGTATTAACTCCCAACTTTGTTCAGTGCGAGACAATTGGCGAAATTGAAAAAGTGATTACGTGAACGATACCGTCCGACGGTTACATTCAGTAATTTAAAACAAACAATTGTATTGTGTGGACTTTAATGAAAAGTTTTCTCGTTAATGTAAATTTAAAATTCGGGTCGGATTAGTACTTTGCTGTTTTCAAAACCATTAATCTTACTACCTATTTATGTTTAGGTGAATAAAGAGGACATATAAGGTTATGTGAATTATTTGTAAATTAACGAAATTTAAAAAACAAGAGAAATGTAGAAATATTTATTAATACATTCACCGGCTCAATTTTTAGGCATTATTATTTTTTGGGGCAGCCTTCAGTCAATATTTAGTGAACTTTTTTATTAAGAAAAATACTTACATGGGCAGTAATGACGCTATCAACTTTACTCAATGGAACGAAATATTATTGCTTGTTAGTGGAATAACTGGCAAGGCACTATCACTCTGCTGTACTCAGCTAAGAATCCTTCCACTTTATGACTCATAACAAATAAGTACCGAATGAAAAGATGTCGATAACATTGCTGTTATTTATTGAACACGTATCTAATTAAATCGATAAAGATGACGACTACATTCACACATATATCGCTTCAGTATTTTGTCTCAGGGTAGTGTGTGACCAAACACGTGTGCTCCTACGCTGCTACAAAGGTGTTCGTGTATTCCCACGCGGGGTTTGGATTGCCCACTATTACAACGGGAAAAGCGGCCGCAACACTAACAAAACAACTGTCCGAACAACGTTTGACACGTAACGAGGTGATGGTGGGTGTAATTCGCGCCAGTGTTGACACAGCCTGCAGGAGTCTAAACAAGGGCGGGCGGTAGGACCTGCGATTTAAACGGAAACCGGTGCCCGCCCCGCCCCGCCTATTGTTGGGCGACGCTAAATTGGAAGTTTGAAGACGGAATAGATCATATTTTACAGCTTCACCTAGTTCTCGGGATACAGCTTACTTGTAAGAACATATGTCATATGTTTAAGACAAATACCCGATTTGAAATGTAAGCGATAGATCCGGCAAGTGCATTTAAAAGATTATAATTGAACTTTATTGAAAACAAAGTGTAAAGGAAATTTAGTGTTTGCATAACAAACAATATGATTTTATTACAATAATGATAAGAAGATCTTATTATAAATACAGGTTAAAAAAATCTTTCAAATTATTATTTGATAACCAAACAACTAAAGGTAAGGTTAAAAGAAAAGCTAAAATCTAATTAGTTTTGTGTATTATTTGATCATTGCTTCTTAATTTCTCTTCTCCTAATAATTCTTTTCCAACAATAAACAATTTCGTATTCGTTGGTGGCTAAAACCGCGGCGCGTTCTACGCTTTTATATTAGTAATGAGCTGGGGTATAGAATTCCCTAGTGGTGGACGCAAGTCTTGCGTATAAAAACATTCAAAGTGATTTTATTAAGTGAATCGAAAAAGTTTACTTTTTAGGAGACAAAATGTGAAAACGAGTAAAAGGAGTATTTTGAATGACATACGTTTAAAATTGTTAGGGTCTACGCTGAGCTCGTCATTCAGATATAGTATATCTTATATATAATGTAAGACATTGACAACATTGCCCTCTATTATGGAATACATAAATTTCTGTCGTGCGCAGAAATCGTACCCTTAACACGAAAATCAATAGTAGTTTGCAAGACATCATTTCAAAGCGGTATACCAAACGTGTAGTCGATTTTTCAAACTACTACTTTCGTAATATCCCAATCAATATTACCTTAGCAGTAGGTTTCTTTTCTCGATTAGGTTCTTAAATAACGAGAGCGTATTAAAAAATACGGAGAGCGTTTTTGCTTCCGCGTTTCGTCCAGTAAGTGAGGTGGCCAGTGGCCATCCCCCTTCCCCCCTTGCTTCCCCTCCCCTCCCCTCCTCCCCTATCATCCTACCTCCCTTTTTTCAAAAATTCCCTCTTTTAAACGCTGACAACGCATTTGCAGGTTTAGTAATGCTGTAAATGTCCATGGGCGGTGGCAATCGCTTACCATCAGGTTAGCCGCTTGCTCGTGTGTCAGCCTTCTCCATAAAAAAAGTATTATTATTATATCAAAACAGATGTTTCTGCTGCTGCACTGCTGCACTAACCGACAACTTAAACAATGTTAGACGTGTTCCTTGTCTCAAGGTCGGAACAAGACATCAGACAGACGTGCGAGTTGTTTTAAAACCGTTAGTCATTTTCCGTCGCTCGAGAAATATTAAAACGAGCTATGCGGTGCCCCAAGCTTTACGTACAAAACTCCGCTGTCACATTTTCGACGGTTACATTGTTTGAACGTGGCCCGGCGTTATGGGGAAGGTCGCGCAACGCAAAGTGCAATTTTAAAATGTAAACAAAAGCCCGCACCTCGACTCTATAAACTTTAACCTCGGCTTTTGCTATATTGAAACGCCCCCGAGCGAGTGCTTAGTATTTATTTCGCTAAATCTATCGGGGCTGTGTCGTTTGCTATTTTTTAATCCACAATTAGTTTTTCAAATTTGTCCATTCATTCTGTTTTATTATAAAACTGTTTAATATAATATAATATCGCGTTTAATTCTCGTCTTTAAAGAATCGACGTTTTTTAGTATTATTATTGTACATGCAGTACTATTTGAGTAAAATATGTCGAGATACATTATTCCGAAATACATTATTGTGTTATTAATTAGCAGCGGTTTTAAATATTACAATAACAGTACTTTTACGAATAAATATTATCCCTAAAATATTTCAAAAACACCAATACTCGCGTTCTCGGAAAACGGGTAATTAGTATTTTATTAATCAGTTCTACTTCAAAAATCAATATGTAATAACGTGCTGTAGATGTAAGGAGTGAAACATTTCGAAGTATGGAAGCCTAATGATCCTTTAAGGGTTTCTCAAAGAAATATTCGTGATAATAAAAAAGTATATGGGTCATTTTACTTTTAAATTAATGAAAAAAAATTTATTCTATATATAAATACTTACAAACAATATACGTAATCCGGAATCGCGTTTGTTAGTTTCTTCTTTTATGCAACGGAGCAGCGTATTGGGTCGATTTTTGATTTGATTTGTTTTATACAGTATTCGAGACGAAGATGTTACCTATGTTACATAGTTTAATTTTATCCCGGCCAATTACAAAGGAAATGGGAAAACAAGAAATACAAATCCTCCGAGCTTAGTTACAAGCAATATCCATTTGAAGTTATATCGTACAGTTGTCAACGAATAGGGTGTTGTATGTGAGTGATGGTGTAGCAGTAGTGGTAAGAGCGAACTGAGTAGCCGACTGTACCGCCGTTATCAATCATATTCGTTGATAGAGTGCCCGAGCTTTGATTAAGGTACCTCACTACGTGACTAACGCCGTGCAATGGATAAACTTGGGATTAAGTCGTACGTTACAAGTAGCGTATTGATTTCACTTATAGCCTGTATAGTGTCTTACAGGTCATGGACAAAATAAAGGTAACGGGTTCGAATCATAGCTAAACATTTATAAGATCTGTGATTTTCTGACTTGCCTTTATTTTGATTTTTGAATTTTAAGCTCAGTAAAGTAAGACGAGAGTAGCAATCTGTCACCGTTAAGATTTTAAGTAAAGACAGCTTATGGTGAAGAAACCATTTAAAAACAAGGATTTTATTTTCTCATTATCCGATAAATTCCAAATGCATTATACTCTATTTTAATAACTTGTAACGAACGTTAAGTCGATTCGTCGCTCGGTTGATGGGTACTTGGACTTTGAAATACGGCGGGGACAGTAAAGTTGAAATAACTTAACGTATGTTAAGTTACTTTATCTTTCTGTTGTATTCAAATTTGCGTTACCAGCTCCAGATGAGGACACCCGATCGTCGGTCAAAAGCCTTCCCGTATGGCGCGGCGATCGCAGAAACGTATCCACCCATTCAGGCACTCCCTGGTTACGTTGCCGGCGCGGATTTTTCCCGTGCCGTAATTGAAATCTCCCGCGAGGTAAGTGGCAGCAGGAGTAAGAGGCACAAAGTGAAGTGAAGCCCGGATAGTGCTTCAGTCACAAAGGGCACAGTCGGATGTCGGTGCGCTGAAATCCCCCGATCCCCGACTCTATGATCCTTGACATAAATCTCTAACCTCGCCATCAAATCTCTTCCGAGGGCGGCTTATGCGCGCAGACACGAAACGTAAGCTCTTAATGTGCTCAATTCTTGTAAACCGCATTGTACATTTCCCCGTAAACGCCGGCCGCCGCCTTCAGCTCGTTCCTCCTCATTTTCGAGTGTGCGAAGAAACGTTTGCTTTATTCGTTAATTTTTGTTTATCTTTCACAAGTAAAGCTTGAAAAACGAATGTGTATATTGACATGTCTGACTGCAAAGCCGGAGGTCGTGGGTTCGATTCCCACCCAGGACAAAATATTTATGCGATGAGCAGAAGTATAGTGATAACTATCTATACAAGATAGTTAGTCAACACTATACTTCTGCTTATTTGCTGTTTGTCTTGTTTCCATAGTACACAGGCTTTGCCCAATTTGGGATCCAACAATCGATTACACAGTGTTTTATTTCGCATTTTTTTATGTAACAGAACAACAGATATCATATTTTCAATTTTTGTTAGTCTGTTTTCGTTTATATGGAAGTAGGTTCTACTTAGAACAACTGTGAGCACAATACAAGATTAAATCGACATTATAAATACATCGAAAATAAGGATAAAATAAGCAGCCTTTGAGATCTTAATACCTATAAAATAGATGTAGATGAATAAAAAAAAAAGAATGCACATATATCGCAAACGTTGAAAGCATGAGGAATTATGAGTAATTTGAACACAGTTCGTCGGACCGTTAGTCGCAAAGCGCATCTAAAAATGAAGCCAGCCAGGAGAAGCTTAATAACGTTCCACGGTTAGTAGTTATGCCCTATTACGTACAATTCCAATCACGGTTGCCTACATGGGACTTGGCTTTGCTAAGTTTTCACCGCTCCGCTTTCCCGGTGATATCTCAATTTCACGAGGGGTTTCCCCGCTCGGACGTATTAATCTGTTGGCCAAGTTATAAGCTGACCACAATTTTAAAGGCCGTCCTTCCGGCTTATTGCGTCCAGCGCGGCGTTTTGTGGAACGAAGTTGTTGTGTCCGTGTGTTCTTTGCACACTTTTACATTTTCTTTTAACTTTGGTTAAAAATAAGATATATAATATTACTTGAGTACCCACGTAAGTAAATAAAAACATATCATCGTATTAGGTATTCTTTTCATTTTCGCTCATTATTCATATTTCAGTATTTTTAAAAGCGCACGCCGATCGGCGACTTGTGCGATACGAAGAAAAGAGGGGAAATCAGAAAGCAATAATTACTAGAGCCGCGGTCGAGGTTTGCGGAAGCCGCAAAACGAAATTTAATTTGCCCCGAACGCTGGATCTGGGATAAAGTTAAAACAGTCGCGTTGGAGGCGGCCGGTCGTACGTCCAACTTCTAACGCAAATGAATAGCGAATGCGGAAAGTTGGACCGGGAAAAATGGTGTCCCACTAGGCCGAGAGTGGGGCTGGGTGATTTTCGACTTACGTCCCCCCTACGTTGAACGATGTTGTTGTTGTTGAATGCACGTAAACGGTCGCATGTTTATAAGCAGTTCACTGATACGGGGCATTGTGGCCGCGGGATTTATGAGCGCGCGATGCAGGTTCTTCTATTCTTTATCGAATTTTGTTTCGCAATACACGATGATGCTTGCTGATGTTTACGTTATTAAAGTGTTGTAATGCACGATATATTGGTGTCAAAAAGATTTACACATTTTAAGAATAAACCCACACATAATGCCTTTGAGAAAAGACGGTATTAAGGCTGACACTTTTATGTATTTTTTTACAGATTAAAGTAAAACTGATGCAATAGCCCGTTTTTTCGGTACCGAATAGGCTCATGCAATGAACTCATTCTCACATATACAGTACGAATTGTAGCTTTTTTATATACATACGGGATCAGTACAATAGTTTATTAAGAATAAGTATAGTAAATAATTTAATTGCTTGAAATTTTAAACCGTCGCCTAGGGTCATTCCTTAAGAAACATAATTTGGACATTTAAATTAACACAAATTAAGTGTAAATGTTAAGTCATCCCGTTTGGAAATTATTTCGAGTAGGTCAGAAAGGTGAGTAAAACGTGCGCCAATGGAAATCAGTTTTATGGTTTCACTGAAAAAAACAAAACTTTTAACTAAAAACAAAAGATAAAAACTTCGTGTACTTACCGTCTTAGCTGTTTGCGCGGACACGGTGTCGGGGTATTGGATCAGTGCTTGAAACGAATCTGTGAAATGGAATTGAACTCATTAGTTTCACTACACAAGTTTCAACTAAATACAGAATACAGATATCGACCGCGGATTTGTTTGCGTCCGTTTGACTTCTTGTCCTTTTACTCGTTTTTTTTTTTAATTTTTCGCCATAAAAACGTCACCCTACATCCTGCACCACACTTGTGCCAAGAGACCATCCGTTTGGTTAACAAAAAAACATTTTTAAGATACATAAACAAAAAAACTGTTTAAAAAGCATAAGAAATAAACTTATTTTGAAATTAAATATTGACAACGAGGGTCTAAACTAGTCAAATTTTCATATAAAAATACCGGGGAAAAAGTTAGTAAAGAACTTTTTTATAGTCTGTTATTTACCGCAAAATACAGCGAGCAATAATAAAATGCACGTATTATATAAAGTTTCGATGATAAAACTTTAAACACGCTCCGTGAAGTGAAGACAAATGAGCGTATATTTAATGCAATATCGCTCAAGCTAACGGGCGAGCGGTTAATTTTTGCGGTATTAAAGCGAAAGATATTTCAGAGATTCGTCGACAACTAATAGCTTGTTTGCGGGCGTGCTCTAACAAGGTGGAATTGGCGCGCAACGTAAGACGCGACGCCGCTAAGTCCTCGAGAGTTTAGTAGAGATACGTCTCAGGTGCACCGCAGGTATTTTATCACGTACGACGCTTAAGGATATTTGAATTAGGTGGTATCGTTCAGTTTGTTTCGGTATATATATTTCCATCTCATCTCACTTTGTGATGCGTATCGACATACATTTTTTAGGACATATCGTAAGGAGGAGAGCGAGTTACGCACCCGATGGTAAAAGTCCCGTCGGCCCAATATAGTGGCCACACATTATCTTTTTGTCCTTGCACTGCAGTCATCCTCCAGATTAAGATGGTCTCTACCTAGTAGCATTACCGAACCGAAACAAAGATATACTAACACATTGCTAAAATAACTGTCAATGCATCACCCTAGTTGGTCTAGCGAAGGAATCCTGTGAGCATCGTCACCTCGTATGAAATCGATCAATTTTGTCAACATACTACTGTCCAAAACTAGTACGCACATTTCATAATGGTAAGCAGCCGTAGTGTGTCCCCCACCGACCAGACCAAGAGCTGGTCGAGTTTCCGCCCGAGAAATGGGGATTTCCCCGAGCTCGAATTCAGCCGACCGAGGTCGGTTGCATACATCACACATACATCACACACAGTGTGTCCCCGCCCTAAGCCGGACGATGTAATTATAATAGTAAGACACCGGGTAAAACTCGTTACCGGAATACGATCACGTTTGTAATGACAATCGGAGGCGATAATCCGCTGTCAACTGTTTTGATTGTTCTCAATAAAAAAACTTAACAAACGTGTGTATAAAGCTTAAAAACCTCCCGTATTTTTTTTTAAAGTGAGAACACAAGTCATTTTAGTGAAACGGTGCTCATTCGAAAATCGGTTAGGTGTGATAAACACCGATGCTATTTATCGTGGTTTGTTTACCGCCCGGATCGGGAGTGGACCCCTAATTTAGGTGAGCCTAGCGCTTATTGCGGGCCGAGCGAATAAATTCACATTTTTAGCTACGAGAAACATCGTTCGGGCAACACCTGCGTTAGCCACATAACGTACCATTAGACAATGTCGTTTTATTTTTCATGTTGAAGCACCGCCAGACGAAATGATATTTTCGGTGAGGGAAGGCAACGTGTATTTTATTGTTACAGCTTCGGCGGGAACATATGTTTGTATTGTTGTACGCAGCTGAGTTTAAAAACTATAAAGTTGTTTTAACTGACAGGGGATAAAAACTATAAGTTATGTTCTTTAGTGTTTTTTTATATATAATTACAATATTCTTTTTGAATATTCCATGAATTCTTACATTAAATAATCAATGGCACAGTGGTGTACAAGCCTTGATTTAAGATATATAAAAAATTAAAACGGTGTGCCAAGAAACCTTAATAAGTGAAATTTCTATGGATTAGGGATTCCATGCAGTTATATGGTATATCGAAAAATTTCACAGTCACTAAATTAAGATCAGAAATACAATTATTTTCAATATAAATATTTTTTAAGAAAATATTATATCTCAACGTTTACTAAGTTGCGAAATTAGAAGCGATCATAGAAATGCGAAGTAATGAACACGAAGCAGGCTTATTATAAAATGGTAACTCAGACCTACCTGTGATAACCTACCTTAGAATTACTTATGAATTCAAGTAAAAAATAGTTCGATTGAATAAAAAAAAATAATGCGTGTAAAACGCCTTACTTATGATTACTTATGATTGACTGATGTCGATACTTTAAGCCTATGCGGTATTATGAAGCTTCATCAGGCACCGATAAAAGCCTTAGGAACACCTCCAAGTATATAAGTCTTTATTAGCCATTTACCCCCACCCTTAACAATTTCCTTACGCTCATAAAATATAGAAAGTACCCAAGCCACTCAAGGTAAGAAACGTCGGGCTAAATTAAAAGTAACGCGCTGTCTCCTTCATACATACTTAAATGCTCTTTAAGGCCTATATTTTCTTTAGGCTGGCCATTCTGAACGCTAAACGTATTAGGTTTGGCGGATCGAGCTTATGTAATTAGCTATTTAGAGGAGACTTATTTTCTTTTAGTAAATCTGAGTTTAAAGAGTTATTTAATTTGAATATAAGCACAAATTAAAAAGAAACCAAGAAAGGAGTTAGCAACGTGAAATATAAATTCAGTAGTTTTTATGGGTCAGTTTGAAACTGTATAAAATTTTTTCAATAATCATAGTCGTTAACAAAGTTTACTTAAGTAAAAATTACAAGGCGAAAAGACTAAATAGATAAGGTGTTAAAACTTTTTAATTTATAAACGAACGTTATTATCAAGAAGTCAAAACAATTATTTAAATATCGAATGCACATGCCAAATTCAATTGAATCCAATTGTAAAATATAATTTTTTATATTATTAAAATAAAACTTTTTGGGACTGTTTCCAAAAC
>DWHO01005284.1:0-10414 GCA_018247575.1 Eurytides lysithous rurik | reverse complement strand
GAGTATAAATATACCGAAATAAAGCAAATGGATCCCAAAAAAAAAAATGTTTTATTAGGTATATAAACGACCCAGATAATACAGATACAGAATAACATATATTCTAATATATGTTATTAAAGCAAAAAAGATTTTTTGCTTCTCCTGTTTCCCTTTTGTTTTCGATTACGGGTTTATTCCGAGGGACAATGCACATACTCGTACATCAACAGTTTTCTAATAGATACAAAAAAATATAACCATTATATAAACAACATTATTTTTATGACTGCAAATACCCGATAAAAATCCTCACAGTATAGTTATCGATTAAAATTATCTGATTATACTGTAACTAGAATATCCTATAAATAATAAACAAAGCAAATTTGGACCGAAGTAATTACAAATATAGTTTTTAATCGCGACCTGATAAAGGTCCTTTAAAAATGCAAGTAGGACAAAGTCAACTTATTTTTTATTTAAAAAACTTTATACAAGAGATATAGGCGGATGTTAAGAGCGATAGGTCAGCGAAGTAAATATAGCTGATGTTGATGACGACATCTTATCGCTAGTTACAACAATATAAAATTCGGAAATATTTTGAACTGATAGTATATATTGCTCTTTGCAGAGTCCACCTTCAGTTCCCTCTACACTGCCAGTAATTTTACCGCCAAACGGTAATCTATATGCACAATATGTTTTGATATTGAGGCCAGCATAATTACTAGCGTGAATAAAGATATAGCGCAGTCAAGTAGTTAGACACTCAAGTTGTTTAAAAGCGAGCAAGTTTATAACGACTGCGCTGCTAGGGGCCGCATCCGTAGCGAGGTGATGTCACCTGCTGCCACAATATCTTCCTATCAACCCGCCACCGCGGTGGATTGACGTTCGTAAGCGCCTATCCCCTACTACCGATCAGTCCTTGGATTGGTCGAGTCTCCGACCGAGGAATGTGGGCATCCCTAAGGTTCGAATCAGCAGGCCGAGCGTCGGTTGAAATCCATCAATCGGCCAGGAAGTTGCAATGCAAGCAAGTTGTGTGTTAGGCTATTGTGTTATGGACATGTGAATGTCGTTTACCATTCGGCGCCTAATGATCTTGTGTCGAAGAGGAACCAAACTATGTGTCTACTACTAAAAGAAACCTTTGGCGTAAGCAGTCTCAATTCTAACACGGTGCAACCCTAACGCGATAACGTTAAGATATTCTTCTTTCGATTACCTGTAATATCACAGAGGATAGGCCAGCTGCAGAAGCACCCGCGCCACCGACCAGCAGTATGCCCACGCCTATCCCCAACGCTGACACGAAGGAGAACGTAAAGATGTACACCAAACTCAGCCACTGCTTTGTCCCGGCTGCTAGAAGCTCGACGCCGATGCAGAAGGCGATTATGTATTTATGCGCGGAGACTGCACCGAACATGTACCTATAACGATAATGATAGATACAATTGAAACCAATGTTATATTTAAACTCATATTTAACACTTTAGATTGTCAATTTCTTATCAACTCTAATACGTTTTTCCACGGCTTCGCTGAGGCGTTTTAGGATAAAAGTTTATTTTCGGGATAAAAAGTAGTCTGCGTTACCTTCCGTCTAAAAACATTATACATCTATGCTTAAAAGTGATACTATTCCTTTACTCCGTTAATTCTTGAAAAAAGGACAAACAAATATACTTTCAGATTTATAGCATTTGTAAGAACAAAGCTTTTAACAACTGCTTTTACCTTTGACATTTGTATGGTGTAGATAGAAAATTTCCACGTGATTAAATAAGATATTATGGTTGTCATTATTATAACACGATAATTAGTGAGAATCAGTAGCCAAATGCAATTTAAATATACAAATACACTTATTTTGCTGTTAACCACGATGTTTATTTTGAACGACGATCACTATTGGTATTGTTTGTTACTTGAAGGCCCATTTAGAAAGCCCACAATGAAAATAACAACATTGCCAGTTATTTTGCTGCAAACCAACAAGCATAATCAGCTTCAGTGCAGAAAAAGGGTTCCTACCCAAATGGAATTATACGATGACATTGGGATAGAAACACTGGTATTAGTACATTGATACAGGATAGTTCAGTTGTACAAAGAACAACACATTGTAGCGGTGGAGCTCTTGCACTGCCCACGTAACCAAAACATCCAGGCTATGGTTGGAAAGTTGATTTTCCCCCGCAGTTACTGGACACAGAAAAAGACTATATTATATCTCCAGATGTCGAAAACTCCAGATGTTAAAAACTGAATCTGAGAGGGCATCTCAGATTCAAACAGTTTTTAACCAGAGCAATATTAACAACACTGTGCTATTATGGAAAAATCGCAGTTTACCATTCAATTGATAACGTTACATTTTCAGCGTAGTCACTGGCAAAAATGATATACCACATCATATTCTTAGTGGCACAAGTCAAGTACAGTTTTGAACTGTTGTAATTGACCGTGCTGTTATAGGCAAAGATTTCTCTTTTAGTCCAGAAGAAGGCCTCATTCAAGATACAGATCCCGAGGAAATTAGACTTTTGTTGATAAACTCAATGCATCATACGCTATTAAAGCCATTTCATTGTGGTCTGATAGAGGCAAGCATTTCACTATGATAATCATGACTACAACAGATTTTACTATAATTACTGTAAGTTTTAGAAAAAAAAATTTGTCTAACATTGTTAAATTTAAGTTAGCAGCTGAGCCAGCAGACGTTTTTTGTTGTGAACTTCGAATGCTACTACATCTTCATAGTTCCTTAAAATCGAGGACAGCGTAGGTTAATGTTATTGTTAAGATTCATTTAAAATCTTTTGACATTTTGTAACAAAACTTACCTGTAACAACCTTTAATGTATGTTAAAAGTTTATCTCCACGCACGTTGTCATTATTATACAACTTTTATCGTAGATTTGATTTTATTGTTTGGCGCACGATCCACCGTTCAAGTACCGTATACATTTGAACAATAGAACGTGCACCAGATGCAGCATCAGTTATTGACATTATCAATAAATGTCACTTATGATAATCAGATTAGGTCGTAGGATCGTCTTAGATGACATAGTTGGTTTTTTTTAAAGGAAAAACTATTTTAAATCTTTCTCAAAGTTATTTCAGACAGGATTGTTCAGTTTACGCAAAAAGAAAATATAAGGAAATAAAATTGGTTCAAATAGTCGAATATTTGTACAGCAATTGGACAAAATGTTGTATATTTAGGGGCTTTCCTGGTTGGACTACCCACTCACGCACAATATCACTATGGTACAAAATGTTGTGAGGAATTCCATCTCGGTAATTTGTCCATTGTTCTAATCCCACAACGACGGATACCGCTTTGATTAAGATTGGGAGCGCGGGCGGAAGAAACCATGATCTAGATTATCCGCTTCGACTAGTGTGACTTTTAGAAAAGGGAACCCGGGACTTTTAATTTTCAACAATCTTCAAAACGGATATCCATAGTATACAAAATAATCTCTTCAAAACATTTAATTATAGACACATTGCATTTCCTGTTTAAAAAAAACATTTCTAAGAAAATTCCCCAGTTCCTAAAACAGTATTTTTTACACAACAAATTATCAGATCAAGAATTGAAAGGACGGTGCGTATATACCATAGAATTGTTTTTAATTTTTCAATTATTGTTACAGAAGAGTAATTGAAAATCATTATGACAGTCCACCACCACCACGTGTCATAGCTATTTTTTGATCTTCACATCTACATGTAGCATCTTCGTATTTAAACATATGATTAGAAACTTTGTATATGGTTCGTCAGGAAGTTCGTACCGATGGGCGTTAAGCGATATTATGATTAAAATTTTACCATTGGTACAAACAGACATTTAAAGTTTAATTTAAGTAACAAAATCAATTAATATTTTATGGTCATTAATCGTACTAAGCTTTGTTTGCATTTTGTTTAGAAGATTATAAGACCCGTCGTCCTACAAACTACACTTATACATATTAAAAACATACTGATCCCTTTCTCTAACTTAACAAAGTTTCGTTTCTTTTAGATGTAACATTATAAGAATAGATTTTACATTCCTTCCATTCAAAGAGTTGATAGTTTTCTATTATCGTTATTAAAATATTACTTACTAAATAAATGATTCTAATTTTTGTGACAATGCAATATATAAATTGCAATATCCAATATATAAAATTTATGGAAATCCTAACAAAAATCACCACACCTAGACTATGATACTATTACGTCAGTCAATTGGTTAAAGACTATCTGCGGGGCACTGAGAAATTAAAGACTATATCTTTCAACATTAAAACCCCCAGAATTACTTACAGAATTATTATGAACTAGAATAGAATTAAATCCTTAAAAATGTTTTGATAATGATTTGAAAAAATTATAGTACATATTTTATTAATATATAATATAATTTTTTGAAACAATAACCAATTATAATTTCGTACAACATGTGTCCAACAAGGTTCGTTGTTGTTTATATATTTAAAATAATTGAAATTATTTCAGGAATGAAAAAATTCTTTCTTAATATTTTTTGAGAAATAATTTATTAAGTGTTTAGACTTATTCTTGGAAATTAATAATTATAAAGAACAGAAACTTTTGAAACAAGTTTAAGTTTTTATAATTAATAAAATAAAACATTACAAGTCTATTTATCAAGATGACTCCGTCCCCTGAGGAATAAGTGACAATTACCTGGTGGTAAACACCAATATTTCTCAATCACTCAGGTTTTTATAATTTTCAACTTTGAATTCTTTGTTTTAAGTTGTGTAAGTGAATTCACGAATACTGTTGCGTTTTCTAATGTAGTTAAATATAATATTAATCACAGGACAGTAAATAGATTTGTCTTTAAGAGATGGGATACTCTGACACCGCAAATTGCAAATTGGTATCAGAGTATCCTCTGGTGAGAATAGGTTGTAGCTCGATCCAAACGAGTCAGTATTTAACTGTCGCCCGCGTAAGGGACTCTTTAATCCTGTCGGGAAAGGATACGCCGATAGTTCGATAGGCTATTGCAGTTGCGGTCCGCATACCGAACCGTGACGACCCTTTGTTGATAATCGCCACATTTGGTCGACTCAAACATGACCTCATACATGACCCTGCAGACATGCACTACTCTTACAGAAACTTATAATTTCCATTGATTCCGTACTCTGATGAAGCTTTGCAGAACATAGACTAAAAGCACTAACATCAGTCAATATTGCTTTGTTGTAGTTTTTTTTTCTGGAATAGGAATTCATTGATGATGAAAAATAAATGGGCGCCTGATTGTAAGCAGTGGCGGTACTACTATACAAGCCCAAAAGCCCGGCTTGCCCTACTAAGGAGTAAACTTTATAAATCTTAATCAGCACATAATTCCCGCAACGCTCAAGTTTAATTATCCGGTTTTAAATTTAAAAATATACTATATTATTAATTAATAACCGGCTCTGATAATAAGGATTTCCTAATTTCATAATGGCACATTTTTAAGAATTACTGGGTTAGAACTACTCTTAACTTATGTCTTATAAGTACATATTTAAGGCAAAATACTCTCTTAATCATATTTAGAATCCGTAAAATCAATCGCAATTGCGGATGCGAATACGAATATCCCCAATATCATCACTGTAATATATCCATACAGTTCATGGTATGTAAATATGAATGGTCTTTGGTGTAAATTATTTATGATGCCAAAAGGGGCGTAGCTATGTGAAAATAGATCGAACTATACCTATGTTACAAAACTACCTATCTATGATCAAAATAACATTTTAATAACATACTAATAATATTCAAAACAAAAAAGTAACCTCCGTAAGTAAGTAATGCAAAATTAAGTAAAGTATAGGTACGTTCCAACACATCATCGATACTCGATGAATTATAACATACCACACATTCCCGGCAGACGACTCTAAGCCCACGGCGAGGCCTTCGAAAAGCTCGTGAATGGACAGCGCCAAAACAACCAGGAGGCCACGTAAGGCCGCAACGATGGTGTCATCAGGGCCGCTCATAGCGATATGACTGTGCCCATGATGTCTCCCCGCTTCCACCTGTTTGGCCTCGGCGTTCTTCTCCTCTGAACTGCCTGCATCGTTGCTCGTCCGTCGTATGCTGAGTACCCTCGTGAAGCTGGTGTTAGCCGTTTTGTTCTCCCTGGTGTTGATATATACGTGTACGAGCTCCTCGACCAAGTACATCATGAAGAATCCACTGCACATAATCAGCGAGGCGAGGTATATCGGCATGTGAGGCAGCTCGCCATTCTCTGAAAATGTTAATGGATTTTAATAATTAAGTCTTTCTGCAGTTTTCTCATTTATTTATTTATCATTTTAGGCTCATCTCCAGTCAAACTTATTGTAATACAATATAATAAAATATCATGTACACACGTACTTGACGACGAATTTTACCTGATGTCAATTTTTAAAGCATAATATCCTGTGAATACAAAACGGCTCTGGCGTCCTAGTTCTGAGATGGCGAAGTCCATAGAAGAATGGATTGAACGGAGAAAGAAGAGCGCATGAAGACGTTTGTAAGGTAAGTGCATTTACACTTTTATCGATTGGGTGGTGTAAGCCAAAGAATTTGTGTTGAAGGAAAAAAAATCCATTTCAAAGGAAAAAAATGTACATGGTGACGATTTACGCCATTTTCACAACTGTGAAGGAATTGACTCTTTTGCAGAGTCGCTCGGGGCGGAGCCACTGCATTAAGTACCAGCTATTCTACCGACTCGAACAATATTGGCAACCGGTTCCACAATATTGGCAATATTGCCGAACTGGTACAATAAATTAAATATATTGGTGAACAGCGCTGATTTCTTTGCATTTAATTTTTGTTTTTATTCAATTTGTTTAATTTCAGATACTTTACTTGATCATGGGACAGGCTTAAATGTTAGAACCCAAGCATTTCTAACAATGAATCGTCGATCTTACAATAATAAAATACCAAAAACTGAAATGCGACAAATTCCATAAAATTTGTTTAATAAAAGAATCCTCCGAGATCGATAGATAATACATACATTATTTTAAAACTGCTGTTTATTGAGGTGTCAATATAATGGTATCATTTCGAAGTAGCCAAAGGACAGCTGACGAAAATTTTACGCCCGTACCCTACATAAATATTGTTTTAAAACTGTAATTTAATGCAAAAGTTCATAATCTAATTAAGCTATTAAGAATACATACATAATATACTTATGTAGCATAAAAATAAGTATACCATTTTGTAAGTACTAAGTTACACTTTTTAAAGTTTTGTCTTTAGTTAAGGAGTTATCTGATTACAAAAAAAACTGCGATACATCGTCTAACTAAAAATTATCAAAAGTCAACAAGATATGATAAAAAATTTAGTTGTAAAAAGTACTTGAAAATTAACAAACATTATTACGAAATTGTAGATAAAAAGTTTCGCGCTAACGTTTTTTTCTTGTAGTTCGAATTAATATCAATATGGCTTTTATTGGTTAAATTAATTACGATTATTTGAGGCTCGTCAAAACTTTACGACTTATTAAACACCCGGGTGACTGGGAGAGAATACCCAATGGCATTAAGTCTGCTCTTTGTAATTCCTATCTGTAAGGTATTTCAATAAAGTGTAAATAAATAAAAAAATAAAACACTAAAGATTTAATCTTTATTGTGATTTAGTATGTATTGCATTAGAATTAAAGTGATTGATTAAAATGATTCGTATTTTCTTTGTACATATTAAATTTTGACTATGTTTAATCTTAAACCTCGATATACGCGAATTTCAGTTAACGCGATTTTTTCCGGAACGTATCCCTCGCATAAAGCGGGGCATTACCTACTGTACTAATTTTATAACAGTTAAAAAGTTTTAAAGTCAACATCCTGACTTCACCGAACCCTCGTCACTAAATCGGAGCCAACATAATGTTAAAGTGCCACGGGGGCTCAATTTGCTTAAAGTTTAATAAGAATCGGTCCAGTAGATGTAAATAAAAAAGCTTTCGTAAGACACATAGAGGCAAATCTAATTATGTAATTCCACCATACATAATTTTCATATGCTGTTACGGTGGCACAATCTTAGTGTATTTACATATTTGATGTATTGTCTAAAAACTACTGAATTCAAACAACCTGAACACACGTATATTTAATGAGATTTTCCGGTCTCAAACATTGATATTAAACAAATATAGAAGTTAAGTTTGTTGATCGTTAAGAGTTCTATCAATTACAAGTCGAGCAGCATTATTTTTCCATAGATAACACAAGTAGTAAATTATAACGTAAATGTAAAGCAGTAAACTTTTATCAATTAAAATTCGCACGTCTGTTTGAACCACATATAATAGACTTGGTTTCATCTACATACTACTGTTCAATTTAAATTACAGGTATTTACATAAAAATCTTTTTTTTTTATTTCGTCCGTCCATTCCACTTTATCGCTCGCTCTTAATACTTTTATGTTTCATCAATTACCTAACGTAAATGGAAGAAAACTTTATTAAAAGTATGTTACAGTTTACAAGTGTAATCAATCCTAGTGCTGTTAAAAATATCTATTAGTGGAGACGGACATTTAAATCCCGTCAATGTAAGAATAAAATAAATTCCTTCATACTTATTTATCATAAATGTTCGTATTAAACATATAATATAAAAATATAATGTATAAAAAAATCCTGAAGTGTGCTTTCGTAGGTTTAGTTCAGCTTAGTAGGTCACACTACCGACATCGCTTGAAATTTGATTTCGAGTTAAACTTTTTTTCACGAAAGAACACTTAAGAGTAACATTCGCTCCTCCCTCTTCACCATTTTATTCCGATAAAAAAGGTCATCCCAATTGCTTTTTCTGCCATACGATTACCACGTGGATTCGGTCGTCACCAGCGACATTTTCAAACCAATACGAAATAAGAAGAAAAAAGCCTACTAGTCCTCTGACCTTACTACCGTGTAGTACCGCTTGCTTGCTTGACTCCTGATCCAATCAAAAATCGATTGCTACATGAATGAATATAGACCAACAAAGAACATACGTCCGCTAAGAAAGTAAAGTACAATGGATAATTACGTACGTAGACCCTGCATCGGTTCTGTTTTATCTAATGGGAATGTAAACGTAATTTATCATTAATTTATTTGTCAAATTTGTATAAGCATACTCATAAACCTTATTATATACAAATATATACCTTAAATAAATATCAAAGAAGCAAACCTATCCTGTGAAATTTAAACACTGTTAAACAACCCCAATTTGTTGCCCTTTGATTTTGACGTAACTAGTCCACCAAGTGAAATTATATCTCATTATTATTCGTTATTTTTGAAGTGACGTTTTTACTTACGTAAAATCCACATAAAGTAACTTATTTGTAAGCTAACAAGTCGTTAACGCTTTTTAGATAATGCCTCCTTTATCGTTTATCTTAGGAAACACGTTGTTGGATTTAGTATTATGTAGGACATTACCTTCATATTCCTTTACCATTTGTTGCAATTCATTTTTCTCAGAGGATTTCTCAATTATAAATCTTTATGTACTTTAAATTCAATGATCAATAATTGTAGTAAAGTGGCAGTTATTAAATAATACATTCACTAACTGTGTTCTATAATTTTTATAATAACAATAATATAATATAATTAAAAAAGAAATCTATACTGTGATCTATGAATCTATAAGTTTAAATATCACATTTATAAATAACTTATCAAATTCAGTAACTAGATTGAATTGTAAATAAAATAGAATGAAAAATCTCTATGGAAAGCTAATCAAAAAAAAACAATGAAACGATAAAGGCTAAGATAACGGTGCCCTATAAAAGATAGTATAATCTAAATTACCCAATTGATTGTTGTATTGCTAGAAAATATTATTTAGTGTAAGATTCATTTTTTTTAAATCTCCCTCATGTTCAACTTCTGTCGCTTGTTACTTTTAAATGTTTTGTTACTTATAGAATACACTAGAGTAAATTTTGGAACTACCAGCTATTGATAAGATCTATCAGCGCCAGATTCCAATTTTAAATGTTTGCAATGTGATAATTTGCCAACTATTTTTAGAGATTTCCGACGTTCTCGTATAGACCTCTCTTAGTTCATTTATCTTATTTACTAATAGGCCGGGGCAAAAGTATTTTCGTATTTTGAATGTATTATTAGTAATCAAACCTCTTTGACTGTACTGAACGTGACTGACTGGTTTTAATACCATTAAATGTGACATTATGAAGATGCAATAAAAAATAAAAAAAAAACTAGTTTCCGCCATTTTTCAATTGTTTTTCAAGCAAGCAAAATGAAAAAGGTAACAATGCGACGAACGCGAATAAAATTTGTGCGGTTTATGGACCTAATGCGGTATCAATAAGAGT
>DWHO01005283.1:0-10416 GCA_018247575.1 Eurytides lysithous rurik | reverse complement strand
ATCCAATTCGTGGAAACTAGCATTTCCACGGATTAGACGATCCGATGAAGCTTTACAGAGCCGCATAGGCTAAAAGCATCAACGTCAGTCCAGATAAGATAAGATAAGAATATATTACTTTAGGTTGGAAGTCTTACAAGCTAACTGATAATTCACAGCAGTCTTTATCAATCAATTTTCCGGATAAGTACGACCTCACAGAAAATCGGCTTAAGTGGAAGTGCTTATCCTTCCGCGTTTCGTCTGGTAAGTGAGGTGACCGGTGGCCCTTTCCCCTTCCTCCTTCTCTCACTTTCCTCTTTACCTCTTCCTCCCCCTCTCCCCTTCTGCCTCCTCTCTCCTCTTCCCTTCCTCTCACTCCTCTTCCCTCCCTCTTTCCAATATTCTACCCTTGAAGGCTGGCAACGCATTGCTTGTTCTGTAATGCTACAAATGGCCATAGGCGGCGGTAATCAGTTACCATCAGGTGAGCCGCTTGCTCGTTTATCAGCCTAATCCATAAAAAAAATCAAAATGAAATACGCAACATAATATTTAACCTATACCTATAGCTTTCAATGTATAGCTAAATTTGTGTAATATTTGTTAGAAACTAATGGCATCTCATAACATAACGCGAAACAATAGAAAAATTAACCATAAAGCCATTCTAAACTTTTACGGCCGTTACCACCATAATGACGAAAAGAAAATAACGCGGCGCGGCACAATCGGCACCTCGAGTTTACATAATGGCAATAATGGCGAGGCGCCGAGTTCCCGAGCGTCCATTACGCAAATCGCAATTCGAAACAATGACCAATTGTGTGAATGCAACCCGACGCCGTCGCAACAAAGCTGGAAACAGTTTTAGGATAAGCTGCAGATCGTGCACTAGGTCTTAGTTGATTTTAAATTCGAACTATACCTACGTAATCCTACACCACGCCGAGAAAGTCATGTCTCGTCGAATCGCCGTGTTGAAAACTTGATTTATTTTATGTGACAACTTATTTATTCCTATCGGATATCGAACAAAACTGATTGAGGCGTTCAAAATGCCGTTAAAAAGATTTATCGAACTGTCAAATGGAATCGTGGTCTTCTCTGCTTTATAGGATCGTAATGTTATTTACAATAGACTAAAGATGAAAGTTTATAAATGCACTTGCATTTATAATTTGTGCCGTTGCAAAATAAATAAGGCAACACTAACTCTATCGAAAGTAAACGTTTGCGTCAACACAGTTTTCTAAAATCTGTAACATATCAGTTTTAGATACCCATATCCCGTCAATACTAATAGCTCTTACTCATTGCACACGGTTAAATTAGTAATAGTTAAGTTCACTTAGTATGTATTATAAACATATTGAGCGTGGTAACTCCGGTGAAGAAAAATCAGGGCAAATGTAGTATGTAGTAAAATATTTGACGTTATAACTTTAAAGTGTAACTTATGTTATACATTCAAACATATTGCCCTTTCCAATTCTAAAATATAAAACACCAAAGAAGTCATAAAAGTAAGAAACATTTGGCAACGTTTCTGATTGAACCCTGAAACTCGTCAAATGTTGCTAACCCCGTATTATGCTTGCAATGCATTGATGAAATCTGGTTTTTTTCACATCCACCGTATTGAAATAAACCACTCTGCTCCACCATCAGGCAATTGTGGTTTAGGTTCTTTGCCAAAGAATGCGAGTTCTACTGGCATTTAGTGCTGCCGGTGATACGGGTAGATGGATCTTTTTAACATGAAGAAAAACAATCAAATTTACATTAGAACATTAACTAAGTCGTGCACGCGGCTTCGCACGTGTGGGTTTTAGTTAAGAGTCAGATAAAAGCCACATGTTTTTCGTTATTCCTTAACGTAAAGACGTTACGTTACGTCTCTATATCAGAGTATGTGTGGCTAGATGAAAATTACAATAACTTAAAAAGGAAAAAGAACGTATAAAGAAATAGTAAACTGGATGTTAAAAGTAATGACGTCCCGAAGGATTTCCGCTACGGAAGTCAATTACATGATATTAGCTAACAGCGTTGATAACTTTTAAGGTGATCAAGTGTTTGCGCAGGCACTCAATTACCTTTCCTTTAATCTCATAGTGCAGTAGGTTGGATACCAGATACGACCAGAAGTTAGGTGCATAGATACTAAAACGATTTCATGATAATGACTACTTCTAGTAATTGCTGGCATTGACGTGATGGTGACGAAGAAGTCGGGACTGACTATTAATGGGCCCCTACACCACCTATAGATTATGCACGGGCATCAACTCATACGCGTTCAGTGTATGAGTTTCATTTGGCTTCACTGTGGTGTGATCAACTAAGTTACTACGTTGTGAAGGTAGTGTTGCCCTAACTCACCTAGGAACAACCACACAAAGACAAAGGGAAGGAGGGGGGGAGGACTTGTGGTGCTTATTGTAAATATTATTTCCTTTTGATATTGATATAGGTAATATTAATATCATGGGACATCTCACACATTGCCATCTGATCCCAAACTAGGCAGAGTCTGTACTATGGTGATCAGGCAACTGATATACATACTTATGTATTTTAAATATATACTTATATAGATAATTAACACACAGAACAAATACCTATCCTCATCGCACTAATATTATGTCGTGTGAGTAATATTATGTGGGTGGGAATCGCACCCACGCCCTTTGGCTTTGCAGTCAGGAGCACTAACCACTACACCAACGGGCCAGTCAAAGTAAATGTTTATATAAAGGAAGGTTCCATAAAAATATCTTTATTGCTTTTAAATGAACACAATATTCTTTAATTTTTATTGTCATTAATGCAGCGGGCTGACGAGATAGGACAAAAGCGCGCCAACTAAAAGCAAAGACAAGAGAGCACGATGACATGGCGCGACCACACATTATATGTTCACAATTAGGGTTGTACATTAAAATGACTAACTATTATTCAACAAAATTTGAATCGATTTTTTTTAAATTGAGTGGAAGCTCTACACTTCTACACTATATTAGTAAATCTTCATCAGCCCATAAACCTTTATAAAATACCTCGTGAAATCTTTAAATAAAAAAATTGAAAACCATTTATGTTAAACATAACGTTACCATTTGTTGCCAAAAACTAGTAAAAAAATGTTAGAAATTGAATATTATAAAAATTATTTCTGAATTTTACAGATAGTTTATACAAAACATAATCAAGTAATTTAGAAGTATTTGTTATTTATAATATGTACATATTATTTTTAATATGTGTGTGTGTGTTATTTATTTTGAAATTAATAATGTGTTCCATTTTCTTTTTATGGATTAGGTTGACAAACAATAAAGGGGCTCATCTGATGGTAAGTGACCAGGTATTTATCCATATCGAGGCGGCCTATTCAGCAGCGGGAACAGCTGCGTGGCTCTACCACCGTTTATTTTAGATTGCCATTGAAAATGTAGCGAAAAGTAAGTTTCAACCATCACATCTGGCGAAAGCTAACTATGAACAATACCATAAAGCTACTATATAATGTTAGGATTATTATTATTAGTTCAACTTTATTAAATTAATGATACAGAACAAAATATTTTTTATTATTATTCCAAGAAACATAACTAGCAGACCAATGGGTCTTTCACATCACTATTTAATTTTTTTTCAAATCTTCGTGTGTGGCCATTGAGCGCACTTAAATCCTTGCCGGGATGCAACCCACCACAACGTTAATCGTGGTAGATTTATACCAAGAGTGTGAGGGACAAAAAGGTCATTTTAAGATTAGTATTTATAGAGGTATTCAAAAACTCTCCTTTGAAATTTTTAACATTCGTGTCTTACTAAACTAAAAAATAATTGGAAACTGAATTAGCACCGGGTAAAATTACTTATTTGTTTACTACACGTTTGCTTTAGTGGTGAATGTTTATATTAAACTATTAATTACGTTTCATGTGACTTGTGGGCCGGAAGTTTTAGAAAAATTGCAACAATTAATCCTCTTTTGACTAAACTGAGGAAAACGTGATTAAATCGTTATTCAGAAATGCATTAATTATTTTATTAACTCTACATAATTCTTTTTATATATCAATTTTGCATTGAGTTGTTATTTGCTTACCCATGTCAATTAAATGTTTTAATAAACTAACTTGGTGACATTTGTTTTAATAGCTTTAATAATTTTGATTTCTTGCAAATTTATATAAAAGTTAAAAATTCATACAGGTCCACAACTTACATCGGTTAAGAGGCAATAACTACAAAAAACTCAAGAAAACTAAGGTTACATGTATAAATGTATACATATATTCATTTGAGAGATTTTTGTAAAACAATATCAGCGTAAAATAAACAGTAGCCATGCGATGTGCGAATTATTTAGTGTATAATTTATCTTGACACATACTAATTTTATTAGGTTACACGTATAAATAACATATAGTATAGTGTACTATTACAAATTCGAAAATGCGTTTTCGATAGAGTCCAGAGTTGTTCTTAAAAATGCAAATTATTCGAATAGCCTCTAAACTGATATTTTGTGATCTATGTGAAATTATTCAGTTGGGATAAACAACCATAAACAAAAACGCAGCGTCTGTTACACAGACACGATTAACCAGTTTTGGTGTTAAAGCCACAATGTTTGCACTTCCGCACGTTAGATTTGAACATCTAATTATAAAGGCGTGCTGCGGCTTAAGGGAAATTTAGGCCGAAGTCGGAAATGTCTGGGAGATTTCATTTATGTTTAAAATGCATGTTCACGTTGTCTATTACTTTATGAAGTTTGTTTAAAATTATTGAGTTATTATTTTTATATAGTACGAGAACGAAATAAAAGTAGTTCATTAATGATTTTTTCTATTTAGGCGATATGTATACCTTATTTACGAATTTAAGTGTCGTTTTAACATAAATTGTGCTGTTTAAAACTTAGTTTCAATGCAAAATAAAAAGCAAGAAAAATTATAAAATTTACTGGACAAAAGACAAAAGTCTATGACTCTCAAAAGCCTATATTGGCTCCACATTTAATAATAATAATAGTTTATTTCTCACATTTTGTGTACCGGGGTGATAATAAATACAGAAATGATTCAACTGATAGTTTACTCTGATAAATGGATGAACAAATAAATACGCTGGTCAATTATAGACATTTTATAATAGTCAGAATTAAAGTAGGGTTTTTAATGTTTCTATGTATTTAAGAATAATAACTTTTTTAAGTTATTAGCATTTTTTTGTTCCGTTAAAATTAAAAAAAAAAACTCATCTCTATGAGAAATCCATTTCCACACATCCAATCTATTTGAAATCTGGTCATCTATCACTTTTCACATATTCGTAGATACACACCATACGAGCATTCCCTATAGGCGTTAATAAACAATAATCATTTATACAGGCAACACCGTTATACGATACAATGAATGTCATCGGGAAACTTTATGGCGGTCAGGTAATACTCGCGGTGGGTACTTTTGCGATAATTAATAAAAATACCGGTAACACCTGTTCGGGCGGAAGTCGAAAGCGTTGCAGGCAGACGCCCGGTGCGGATATTCTTTTGTTGCTTGTTTCACAGTCGTCTGCGTTTAATAATGGCGTTTTGATTGCCCAGCCGCTATTATTTGTGATAGTAGGTGGCAACTCTGCATACGTCGTGATAACCGGCGCCGACGAGAAATTGCAACCCCATAGATGTTGCCATCGTGTTTCAAGATATAATAAGAGTGTGTCCTCGGTTAACTTTCTTGTTTTTTTTTAAAAAAAAAACACTGTCTCTATTGTAAGACAGAAATGTCTTGTGTTATAAGGGCATTTTACATACATAAATCTTATGCGGACAAACGACCAGATCCGAAACAAATATTTAGTAGTTCGTGTAAATATTTGCCCCGGATGGGAATCGAACCCACGACCTGCGACGCTGAAGCCGATAACTTAACATCTGCGCCAAACGGTCATCACAGACTTATTTTAAGTAGATGGCCGGGGTGAGGGGGGGATTTTCAAAAACCTTACTGTACTACGGTTATGTAACCAAAGGCATGTTTGTTGGTTCGGTCTACATTCACGCAGTCAAATGTCAATATCATCTCACATACGGCTGTCTAATTCCAAACTAGACAGAACCTGTACTATGGTAATCAAACGATTGCTATTTATACTTATAAAATATATACTTATATAAATGGAAAGTTAACCAGAAATAAATCCAGACACATAACAAAAATGTCCGTTCTTTGCACAAATATTTGCACCGGGTGGGAATCAGATTCAAACAGTTCTCCTGATGGTAAGCGACCACCACTGTCTATGGACATTTGCAACATCGAAGATGCAAACGCGTTACCTTTAACACAGGAATTTGGGAATGGGAGGGAGAGGGAGGAAGAGAGAGTAAGGGGGATGGGCCACCTCACTCACCGGACGAAACGCGGAAGCAAAAACAATTCCATTTTGCGCCGATTTTCTGTGAAGTCATCGTAATTATCCGGTTTCCCATTGCCATTCAGCAGTAATGCTGCGTGGCTCTACCACCTATAAAATGAATTATCTGCAGGAAGAGCTGCTATGAAAGTAAATTTATGTATATACGCATAGATCAAATTTTCTTTACCTATTTATTTACACTGTTTTGTTACAATTATATAATGAAAAACTGATATAATATATCATTTTAAATTTAACAGAGTAACCACTGCACTGCTTCTGTGGAGTTCATTAACCATGATGTAGGTGACAATTTTGGCAAAAGGTTCATCGAATAAACAACGATTAGCAGATGGTATTAGAAATCGAATCTAAAATCGTGTGTTAAATTCGTTTTTCGACTCCTATCTTTATTACCAGAAAAAAAGCAAGTTTGATTTCACCTTCAAACACTAGTGTTAGATTTCGTACTATTGTGTAAAGATTTACTAGCAATTAAAACATGAAGTCTATTGCCTGTTTTGCGATTATCGTCTTCCGATCGCCACTGAGATGCTAATTTCGCAGAATAATACACTGACTACACATTGTACACTGAATAGTGGTTGATATTCAGTTGTAATATCAATGTTTTATATTGGACAAGAAATATATTTACAAATAAACATTTTAGTTTTAAACGATTGTATTTATGTCCAAATTTCTTTTAAAGAACCCATATTTTACTATAAAAATGATATATATTTATTATCAATATACATATGTATATATATTTATTTAAACTGCCTCCGTGTCTAGTGGTATAGGCCCGCGTTTTACAAAACGGAGGTCGTGGGTTCGAATCTCGCGGAGGGCAATGACGTTGTGTTATTGTTCCTTAGTTAGATGAGGGCATTACGGGCTGATCACCCAATTGCTTGAAAAGTAAGATGGTCGGATGGGCATGTAAAAAGTCTGTCTCGGCTTCTTGTCGACGCCATCTAGCGGTGGCTTGGAGAAGTCGTTGTTCAAAGGTCTGTTTAATGTCACCGCCTCTACGCCTTATCTCTCTCCGGTCGTGTCGGTTATCCGACCCATCGGGCTATGAGAGTAAAAGGAAGAATGAGTGCACCTGTGTCTGCGCAAACACTTGTACACTATAAAATATCCTACGCATTTGGCTGATCTCTTCTAGATCGGCCGCCATGGCCGGATTCGGTCGGGAGGACATCGCCAAACCCTTACTAGATGACCCACCTTCATTAATATTGATTTTGTGTTTTCCACAGACATACAACTACTTGTTCTTGAGATCTCTGTGACTAAAACGACATTCAGTTTCATGTCAAAGAAGCCTCTATACATTTCATTGAAATTTGTCGTGTCGTCCTAAAGTTAACGACGTCCCGACTACCATTCGGCTCACGACTTGTTATCTGATCTCCTGATAAAATATTGTATTAATCGAACCAGTGGCGGTACTATCATACAAGCCCAAAATCTCGACTTGCCCAAGTAAGGAGTAAAATTTATAAATCGTAATTAGCACATAATTCCCGCAACGCTCAAACTTTAAAATAAATTCTTCGGGAATTATGTGCTAAATAAGATTTATAAATTTTACTCCATACGACTTTTAGGCTTGTATGGTAGTACGGCCACTGGGTCGAACGAAGAATAACGAAACTACATTCCTTTATTTATTCCAATATATTCCAAGCTTACTAAGTGGTGTTAAAATTGGATGTATACGATTTTAACGTTACAATATTTTAGACGAAAACTGATATTGACCTATTGCCCTACGAAAAAAAAAACGAAATAGAAACGAAGATTTCGAGAACCTGTTGGTAACAGACAGACAAATATATAAGCGATTATTTTCTTTACTTGCTACAGAGAGATAGATAGGTGATGTCTAGTAATTTCTTTGGAATTAGACTTTGCAGTTAAATATCTGATAATGTATCTATAACATAAATATCTGCATACTAGAATCCATTACCATATCACAAACTCCATCGATTTTTATTTTCTATCAATAATTTGAAGGTCGCTTTATAAACGAAATTGTTAAGCGAGTATTAACAATTTTCCCTTCGCTAAATATTTCGCCTCTCTGACTGCCTAAGTTAAAATCTCACGTGAAATTACCTAAAGTACTTTTCGGCTTTAGTCAGTCCACATTAGGAAGACGTAATTACAGTATTATTGTGGACGGAACTACTGTTTACCGCGAACATTCAATAACAATAGTTTATGTGCGGTTAAACTATTATCATTAAACGGCGTGCGTCTTGCTTTATTGTTAACATTAAACTATAAAAGTTATAGCGTTAAAATATTACGCGTACTACACACTAACACTAACTTTTATAATTCAATCAAAAAAGAATTACAAAAGTAGTAATATTAATTATACATATAACTAATAGAAAAGTGGGTTGACTATAGCATTAGGACGTCTAACACCCGCGAGCAGAACTCTTGACTTTTGGTAACCCCTTTGGCAAGGTTAGTAAGCTATTGGCTCCGGCGTCGCAGGTCGTAGTGGGTTCGATTCCCACTTGAGAGAAATATTTGTATGAACTACAGATAATTGTACCAAATCTAGGCGTTTGTCCGGGTAAAATTTATCTAAGCAAAATGTCCATATAACACAAGATATTTCTATCCTAAAAAAGGGGCATCTTTTTTTTTAATGAAATAGCCAATCAATGCCTTGGATCTAATCTATTATATCTATCTGCGTCGGCCTCGAGCCACTAAGCGACGGCATGTTTAGTTAAAGCTTAGCTTGTTTATAGCATATATTTATATATTCATTGGGGTCAATAACCACAATCACATTGAAACGAAGCGATAATGCCGAAACTGAGAATTACTTACATATAAAACTTTTTCACCAAGCATAGCTCTTTGCCTTTCCCCGAAAATGAGGGTTGTTAACACATGCCTGGCCTTGGGCGTTTGAATTAATACAATCGTGACACCAAATTTCTTGAGCCAAAATTTAGGATAAATATTGTTAGTTCTTTTTATAACATACTAGCTGTACCCGGCGCACGTTGCTACGCCACATGACAATCGGTTGAACATGGCAGAAGTTGCTACTCTGCAGCGCCACCTCGTGGCGAGTTACATCTATGACCATATTATACAAACCTTTTCCTTTTAAAAATACATATATATATATATATATACCAATTTTCATAATAATCGTTCCATTAGTTTTTGAGTTCATCGATTACATACAGACAAACATTCATTTTATATATATAGATGTTTATGAATATTTTTTTGTTTTTTTTAGATAAATTAACCTTTACACCTCTATGTCCAGTTATCATTGGCGATAGAATAGAAGAAAAGCATAGAAGTTCTGCTACGTAGTAAATATATATCCATTATCAGAATATACCCCAAAATTCCCTATCAATTTCATATCCTTTAACATAATCTTATATGATGACGTTTTAATGTTATCACATCTGAAGTACGAAATGATAAATTATAAGTTTACAATCTTCCTGGTGCATTTAGATCATCAAAAACTGCGTACTTCAATATTAAATATTTTTTTATGTAAAAAAATAGATCTAGAAATTGAACCAGTTATTAATAATGAATTTTCATAAGTGACTTAAAATTAGTAGCGTATTTATTCATATTAATAGGGTATAATATTATTTACGTGTTCAAAAGAAATAGGAAAACCTAATTGGTTTTCCTATTAGGTTTTTAAGTTGGAAAATTTCGCGCTCACCACCCTTAACCCCTTGAACGGAAATGCCGAGTCCAACTCGTCATGAAATTTTTAGATACTAATTATGTTCTTATATGTATATATAACAATATTGCCTCAGTGGCCTAGTGGTTTTTTATGTGTACCTTACACTTTACAAAACGGAGGTCGTGGGTTCGAATCCCGCGGAGGGCAATGACTTTGTGTTGTTGTTTCTTAGTTGGATAAGGGCATTACGGGCTGATCACCCGATTGCCTGAAAAGTAAGA
>DWHO01005282.1:0-10417 GCA_018247575.1 Eurytides lysithous rurik | reverse complement strand
AAAAAATTATTTTTATAAACAACAACACCCCCCACCCCAAAAATTACACAATATTGGTCGCGGCGCGGGGTTTCGGTGACTGGTCTATAGCCCCGCCACTGTGTGTGACGTGTTCTCGCGGATACCCATCTCCCATCTGCCGCGCCAGTCGCGTGCGTGTAGGCCCGCGGCGATACGCGGTGGAAATTGCGCCCACTTATCCCCGGGTCATTATCGGGCCCCCGACCACCGCTTTTTGGACTTGTAAATCATACCGAATGACCAAACGGGCAAGGTATCGCGCTGCAGTTTTTTGATGCCGTCCCCACAAGAAGTAATCGATCGCGATGCCGTTTAGCGATAAAGGGGACTGAAGTCATGTCCGGTAGGCTTTCCAATCATCCCTTGATTTATATGCAATAAAAGTCCAGCACAATGGTTTTGTACGATATAATCTTACGAACTTTAGAGTTGAACGAAATTGAGATATATATAATTCCCGAAAAATATGTTTTTAAATTTGAGCGTTGCGGGAATTATGTGCTAATTAAGATTTATAAATTTTACTCCTTAGTAGGCCAAGCCGGGCTTCTGGGTTTGTATGGTAGTACCGTCACTGGTCTTATATATTATTTTTCCCCTTAACCACATAAACATTTAGTTATCGCAATTAGTTGTATACTAAGATGAGCCGATTACGTCTCTAAATAACGGTCTGAATTTTGAGCATCAAAATTATATTGACTTATCATATGTTATATTAAATCTTATGCAGATTCAAGAATTGAGAAGGTTAAGATTTCTGATCGCCGAATTTTTTTCGGCGTAATAATGGGAAGCCCAATTCTTTGTTGCCCTCGCACGTGTTCGGTGTTCGCCTTTCTGCTTGCAGTAAGCAGGGGTGGATGATACGCGACGAAAGGATCCGATTGTTATCTGAGCAGCCGACTATACACTCGGTAATCGTTATCTCAGATCTCTCGGCTTGTACGCCGCGAACGAAGTATTCAGAGTTTAGACCGATAACTTGCTCAAATGTCTGTCACGGACTGGCCAGTTTGAATGTCATGGTAAGTGTCATTGGTCGCTCGTGTGTGTTTTATGCTTTAATACGGCAACGGCATTTATTGTATTATTGGTGGTAAATAATTGTAGTCTAGTAGTATACCACTGTAAAAAGCATTCATATGTTTGAGTTGTTTGGTAAATGCTGTCAATGGGAGCACATTCTTCTTTAGATTAAGTCAGTTGTTTAGGTTTTTTAAAATACTTCGCCTGCATTTTTTGTGGTGTTATAAGTCTCCATTGGCGGTAGTCGTCGCTACCTTCAGGCAAAAAGGATGATCAGTAGAAAACTGCACAGATTGTTATATAAGTACAGGTCGTTATGGTTTCCGTATATTTCTTGACTATAAACTTCGGAAGGATTAATCTGTATCGATCTATAAATGCTGCCTTAATTAGAAACTGACTGAAGATTGGATAGTTCTTAACCTACCTGTGTTATAAGGAAAAACTTTGAACATATAGCTAATAACTAGTCGCAAATCTAAAACAAAGGGAAAACAGTGGCCAATTAAAGTATTTCTGCTTTTTCCTTATGAATAAGTATTGATAAGTGTTTTGAACATAAGTCGAGGTGAATTGATATCGCTTAAAAGTCAATCTAGTGACACGAGCCGCAAATTTGCTTAATAGTATCGCAAGTAAGCTCGGTCGGTAGGTGACAATGCGAGTAGCAGGTGGAAGGATGAGGGCGTGGTGCCAACAGCTGGTCGCGCGCTTAAGGAAACTAAGGCACCGGATGGCAGGGATAATAGGCCGCGTTAATCTATTTCTAACGCAACAGCATACAATGTTGGCTTCAAGGGAAACTATTATTTTTTTCAATCTCAACATTAATGGTTACACATGTTCTTAAGTAGGTAGTGTACGTGTCATATGAAAAAAAAAGGATAGTGTTGTAAATAAAAAAAAAAAAAAACACATGCCTAGTTCTTGCAGCGAATTCCTTGATATTTAAAATGCTTAGTATAAACATCCGTTCGTTCTGATCAAGTTTAAACGATGAAAATTGAACCTGTAATTAGTTATTAATTGTTTCTAGCTCTTTTGCCTCTATTAAGTTGTTCGAAGTCTTCTATAACGGGGTTCTAGGGTTTCAAACTATTTAATTATTTGTATCCATTCGCCATATTCGATGTATTAAAAATGTATGTAAAAAGCAAAAACAGAAATTTGTGTTATATATTAAGCATTGGAGTATTCAAACCATATCAAAATATATTCATTCAAATAGGTCTTTAGAAGCACTTTTGAATTGTTTGGTCAAAACAAGTTTCGTACAAATTATATTAAAGTATTACAGTGTAAGGAAATAAAAAAAATAAATAAATATATAATTAGAATTGACGCAATAAAAACTCATTAATCGTATAATAATAGCATTTTACTTCATGTCATTATTCTCTTCTTCTTCTTCTTTATCTTCATGGTGCCATGCAGAAAGTGCTTACATTCATTAATGCTGTGTTTCTTCTTCGAATATACAGTTTAAAAATATCACGTTGGCTAAGTTCTTGGCATGTCTTGGGATTTTTAACAAACATGGCTGTTTCGTAAATGTTCAATGTCGGCATTGTCAGTATTTTTTTTTTAGATATGGCTTGCGGCTTATATTGCAATCTTAAATTGCATATAATTCTAATACGCTCTCATACGAAATCGATGTAATGAGTCGCCTCGTTGGTTTTCGGCCGTGTCCGTGGCCATTTGAATATTGATACCGACGCGTACGGCGTGTTCGAATTCGCTTCCCGCCCGCTCCGCCGGACGATTCGTATTTATGCTGATGATGTATCCTTATCGACGGAAATGCGAAAGCGGCGAGCGTGTAATGCATGCGCCGAGTAATTATTTCGGTAGCCGCAGGTTATTTTATATGGTGTGCACACGTGTGCCTAGATAATATAATGCATGTCCAGTTTGCGTTTGTTATTTGATATATGGCGTATAACCGATAAACATTTATTTGTGCATAACAGACCAGTATACTTTTGACGCGATGTTTGATTTAGTGCAGGTAGTAAGTAAAGACTTCGTAATAATTTCTAAGTCAAAAGTCTTTGTATTCTAGTGTAGTGTATAAGGCAAAATTACAAACTTTGATATATTTTTCTACTCTTAAAAACAGGCAGCGTTTTTAAGCTAGATTAGAAGAAATTGATATGTTTTATTAAAGAGGGTTTTAGATATATAAATTTTGCATGGATATACAAAACCCACGTCCAGAAACAATCAGTAGGTCGTACAAATATTTGCCCCAGGTGGAAAAGCTAATCCACAGCCGAAAATGCCGAAGTCTCTACCTTAGCAAATGGGCCAAACAAGTCATCGACAATCGACGTATATTAACACTATATGTTTTTTTTACTATCCTTAATAATAAATCGCTGACAGATTTAATGTTAAATTGGTTACAGAAATGTCAAAAAAATTGTTTTTGTTTTTCAGTCAATTGGAAATCGACCTGGCGTAAAAGTAAAAGCGTAAGCTTCAACTCTTCCGTGTGATTCCTTATTTTATAGCTCACCTAAACCGCCGCTAACCGCCCGCCTGCTATTCCTGATAAAGGGAATCCATCTTTCAGTTCACTTCCATTTCTTGGGCCTTTCAAAATCCTTTGATAAACGGTTGTTTGGTCCGTGGATTTGGCGCGTAAGCTTGGAGCCACCCTCGGTTTTCGGTCGCCGGTCTGCGGTGAACCCTGCCCCGGGAGTTTTTAATTCGGTGCCCGCCTGCTGCGAACGGATTATCCGAGAGACTCGCAATTAGTCTGGGACCCCTCTGACGCATACGTTACTATGATTAAACAGTAATTTCCTCCCTTTCTCACTAGCCTTAGCTCCAGAAGACTTACATTTATTTAGATTTGATGCCTCCGTATCTTCCAACCAAGCTTCAACAAAGATTGTAAAATCAATTCCTTTAGGAGCTAAATGAGTTTTACAATCCATCGTTAATTATCAGATCTAGAGCTTTTGTTTATGGTATGTATATAAACTTTGACAAAGTGGAAAAATAAGTTAAATTAGAAGCTTTAACTCAGCTTTCTTTTAACAATCTAGAAATTAATGTGTTTTCGTAAAATGATGTATGGAAAATTACGTCTTTCTTGTGTTGCTTTTGTAAACAAGTCAATACTGGTAGTACAATCATTTAATAGCGCAACGTTTGCTTATAAAGTATATTTATTATGTTCCACTTTATTCGATCTTGAAGTTCAATTCTCTACAACCCTACGTCCAATTAAATCGGCAGTGCCCATACATATTGGATTGATTTCACGGCTGATTTCTGCGAGGATTGAATCGATCGTAAATAAACTGTGACGGAAGAATCGGTGAGTCCGACAACGAAAGCAGGTGTGTCACCCGTCTGTTACATTGCGATGATTTGGCGACTTAACAATTTACCCTTTGGTAACTTCGTGGGAACCTCGTCAATTTATTTATTGCATCCTTTCATCCGACGGCTGTATGGACGATTATGAAGTTATTACGTCACTTATTGCAAACCTGCCTTGAGTTATTGCTCGATTGGTATTGCTATATTAACATGATGTAGAGTGCGTATATATTGCCGGATGAAAGCCACGCTACTTTCGCCTGTCAGCTGTAAAATTACTTGTAAATTAAGACAACATGAGTGTTTCGTAATAACGATACTTGTCAATTTCATTATAAGTCGATGTCGACGGAGTAGGTGATTATAAAACTAAATTATAAGACAATAAGAAACAGCAATCTCATAACGAAGACATTGATTTGTCTATAAAAGCACATTTACTTAAGAGCATCTTTCAAAAGATTCAGTTGCGTGTTTGATATTATCATTCATTGTTCCTACGAGTAGACTTGACTTTCTCATTAGTGATTTTTTTTTAGCGTTTTCACGGTATTTATGACAATGCTACATATTAAGTTCGAAACGTCATTAATGTTTTCTGGAATTTTATATCAAATACAACACAACATAATCCGTAAATTAGTATATTTTTATGTCATTCGTTTTAGAAAAACTGCTATTAGAAATTTTTATTATTTTTTTTCTAATTAGCCAAATTAAGTTAGAACTAAACTTTATGTATATATGTTTTAATATTGGTAAATGCATCATATATCAAGTTATCATTTAGTAATAAACTAAATTCGAGTCGTGACATAACTAGCCTTAATTTCTAGAGCTGTCCCAACGTTTGATATACGCGTTCATAACATGACATTTGCCCATAGATAAGTGTCTAAAGATTATGAGTTGCAGTTTCGAAGTCAATATAAATTATATTAAATAGAACTAACATGAATTCAAGCAAATATTCCGATTAATATATTGTTTGACGTGTCTCATTTAAAGCTTAACCTAATCGCATAGACTGAAACATTGTTCTATTGACTATCTTCTTGATAACTTCAGTTCTGGCCTAAGATTCATTATGACATGACTAGGCAAAGGGGAAGACGATGGCCAGATTATGCGAGCGCCAAAAGTTGCCGCAGTAAATTAGCTCGCAAACGGTCCATAAAACGATAAAGATAATTGAGATGCTAAAAAAATGGATAAAGCGCGAGGATTGCCTATTTCTACGCATTCTTAACTTTCAAGGGCAAATCGTTTTATATTCTACGAATTTAACAGTTATTTTACAGATCGAGGCTGTAAATTATGTTATCGGCTACCGAAATATAGTGTTACAAAATTAAATTCAAACTACAATACTGCTACAGTTCAATTATCACCATGAACAACGGATGGTTTTTGTCACTGTCTTGCACAGATTTATTTAAAACGCGCCTATATTATTAAAATGAGAAGAGGTAAAATTTTGTATCGTAATATGAAGCTTTAAACTAAGATTGAATGATGTCTTTATGACTACCAGCTATGACTTCGAGCCGAAACAAAACAATTCGACTACTTACACAGAGGCCTGGTACTCAGACGGCGTAGTCGACATTCCAGCGGCGACATGCACGCCTAGTTATTCTTAGCCTGTATGCATGCCGACTTCGCACGTGATTTTTTAACAAGTCCCTGGACCGACTAAGCTAAAGACTATCTTAGTCGTTTAGATGTTGTATTCAGACTTCAAGCGTACGTTACATTAATTTTACATTTATAAGTAATGTCCCGACAATCGTTTTTAAAACCTATGGTGGCTCCATCATTTCGATTAGCGACTGAGCGAGAAAATCCGACGGCGATCTAGGGGTGATTAGGCGTCCCCGTATTTTCAAAGGCAAGTCCCTATGGGATTAAGGTCGTGGGTCGAGTTGTTTATCATCACAAAGTTTTTTTTTAACCTACGAAATGGTTCTAGGCTCTGTTTGACTATACTTTGCATTTGTCACCCATGGATATGTAACGGAATTTCTTTAGGATAATTAATTTCTCTGGCAACATTGTCGTCGGCAATAATCCTTGCCTTTTGGTTCCTTTGCAATGTCCGCCTGATTAATACAGTGGGCATTGTCAATTACTTTACGACTCATCATTGTGTATCATGTGAATGTGTTCCTGTTTAAAGATCAGTTTTGACAGCGTAACTGGGCACAGAGATGCCGTCAAACATATCTGGGTTAGAAGCGCAGATCACTGCCAAGCAGTCTTAACCTCGACTGGATTAATTTTTTTATATGCGTTTCTTAAGGAGAAAAAAAATTACCTTGTATTATTATAGGCAAGATGATCATTAGGCATACGACTCGTTGAATTAGACCACTTAGCCTCCTAAAAAAATACTACAGGCTGTTACTACGTTCTTTCCCCTGCTAGAGATACATCGCGCGACGTCACCGTCCATTCATTGGGAGATAACACGTGTAGCAGTGTCGATTCACAATGCTTATGCTAATGGCGAGAGAGATTTCGATTAAATAATAATGTCGGGCCGGCGCACACTTGCCGTCGATCGATTGCGCGCCATCTGGACGGTTCGCGCGTTCGATGAGACAAGAGCGAGTCGCCAAATGGCCATTGGGTTCCGTATGGCACATACCATTTATATGTTCGATAATGCTCGTTTACGGCACTAATGAATTTGGTAGTGTACGTTCGTGTTGTTAATGTGTACGTTCAAGACTTGTGTGATTGTGACCTTGGACTGAACTTATTTTTTCTGGATTGATATTCAAATTTAGTTTTACTGTATCTCTATTATTGTTCATGATTGCATACACAGCATAAAGAAAAAGATGTGTATTCACATGTTCACGCGATCTAACATTTAAACAGATTTAATATATAGATATTTATTAATTTTTAACTTGTTTTAAAATTAATATATTTTTTGTGCGTGTTCTCTTTCTTTTGACATTTATTTTAACACTGACATTCAAACATTCGTTCAGTCCGTTAATCTCAATTATGCTGAATATATAGTTAAGCCGATCTTAACATTAACCTTTTATTTTAAATGTCATTTGGGCACAATTAAGTACTTCAGTATGTTAGGTATTAATATTGTTTTTTATCAATGAGTAGAACCGCATAGGACATTAGTAAGTCATGATTGTCTGCCATTAAATGGACGCGTACATATGAAATTTCCGGCAAGTCTTATAAAAATATAGTAATAGATCTGTTTTTCTTTTTGTTTTTTGTTAAGACGAGCACGCTTCTTATAGTATGCCTGCTAAACATTATAAATTTTATTTACTTTAGAACAGACCTGACCGCCGATACAATTTCGCTGTAAGGATTAAGATAAAAAGAACATAAAAAAACTTAATAATCATATTGTAAGTAACGCTAATTGGGGCTTTTATGTAGCAGAAATTTCTTTGTTACCGACATTGAACGTTGGGCCAAATAAAAATAAATAAATGTTTTAAACCATAACAACCAAACACTGGCGTAATGTTTACTTACGTGGCGTCGTATCCGTGTCAGTGTGGAACCACCACGCATGTGCACTTAATGAATTTCGCACACAATAAATTCGTCCCCCTCGGCCCCGTCGCTTCAAGAGCTCAATATTGCATTAATGAGGGACCCGAACAATGCCGTTTAATTTCGAACTAAAAGAGTCGACTTTATGTCGCCGTTACAATTTTAAACTTTACTTTCAGCTTAGATCTTATTTCAAATTGATAAGGTTGAGTTTTGTGAAAATTATCGCAGCGTACGATTGGTTTAGTTCGACAAGGGCCGCCTCAAAGTCGGGGGTGGCACGTGCATTTTGCGTATTGCCTAAATAAATAGCGAGTTACTCCCGCCGAGCGCGTTCCCACGAATCCGCAACAGTTTTTAATTCCCGAAATGTAACCCGATAAGAGGTCCCTTGAGACTGTAATGTGACCGTGGTGCGGAGATTCTGCACTGAGAGAGCGACCAGAAATATATAGTGATCGGTATTTTACAGTTTTTAGTTCTGTCCCTCAGATGTGTCTTTATATTTTGTAATAAACTAATAAAATAATAATAAAAGTTTGTTTGTTGCTTTGTCTGCGTCTAGAGCGCAACAAATCGATTTTTGACAAAGTTGATACAGGCGGCTTTTAATTTATTAATTTTTTTATTTAATTTATTAAATACAGAAAAAGAAAAGCGGGAAAGGGAATTAGAGAAGAAACGCCTTCATCAAAATACATGTGAGCAAAGTCGCAAGAGGATGATAGAATGTATATCATGTCTTTACACGTATTTAAGAATATAGTAACAGCGGGTGATTAATTTATCAAATTTCATATAGTCCGGTAACAGTCAGTAGTATAAACATAGTTCAAACTTTCAAAATCCAGTTTATATATATGATTAAAACTACACGGTATTTAATATTTCGTTTACCAATATACTGATAACAACAATTATTTATTCAACGACATTTTTATATTCACGTATTAATTGCAACAATTCCGTTTAAAGCTCTGCGAAGAACTGAAGGGGACTGACTGGTCACATTGTGTTTTGCATGTACGCGAATTTAAAGGCAGTGTTGTGCTCTCCTCCAACCGACACATGAAAGAAACATCGATGTGTCGTCAGCGGACGCGGGGCAAATTAACATAATCCATCGAACACGTGGCTCCAAGCCACGCGACGGCCGACCCACCCTTTGCCCCGCTTTGTTCTCGCCACTATGAATTTGATTTGATTCTCCTTTGTCGGCTGCTGTGCTGCAGAATACATAGATTAGGGGCGAGAATATCGATTTTTTTTTATTACGTTTTTATGTGTTACTGTTCGCATTTTGCGAGTTAAGTCTAATGCACGTGTCGGTTTGGGTTAGTGGTGTTTAAAAAACGAACTATGTTATTTTCAAGTTTGATTGAAACTAAACGACATTTAACTTTATTGCTTTCAATCGCCTTTTATCGAAGTTGAGTTATTTAAATTTAACTTCGAGTTACAAATGAGATACGTAACAGCACACGTAGTAACGAGTGGTGATCATGTTTGTTGTTTATTTTACTTTAACATTTACTCGCCTAACTAGCCTAACTTAACCTAAATAAATAATAATAATACTCCCTTGATGTGAAAATAAAATGTTATTAAATATGTTAGTCATACAAATACGGTGCAGTAAAATGGACTGGCGTAGACTAAACTATTTCTACTTTGTATCGGAAACAACAAATGCGTTTATAAGGTTTGTTATTTTGCATGGGATAATAGGTTAATTTCTATGAAAAATAACGCAATCCAAGTACACCACCAAATCCGATGGCGATTTGCATGTCAATGGAAAAATTTAATGCTTTGTTATTAACAATTTCTTTACATCACATCCACCTTACAATAACCGTTTTAAGTTACTCGAATGAAAGCTAACATCCGCAGCGTCAGGATGCGGGAACGGCTTGATTAATGCCTAACTGGTCGGAAAAGGGAAAACTTATATTAATGCAATAACTCAATTTAGAATTCTGAAGCGTAATTAATGATGCTGCTGTTAATTAACAGGTACGTGTATAAACATGTAAATACAAGCCTTTTCGCCGTGAGTGCGTGTGTGGGTGTTTTTAATTTGTTTTTGTTACGAATAATCGATACGGCATTAAGGTACGAGTGCAAACATAAATGACTATGTTTCTGAGAAATATTCTAAGGTCTGATTGTTGTTTTGGTCTTGTTTCAAGCTTCAATTGAATGTAATAAATACTATGTGCCTTATAAACTCGCGGTAAGATTCTTTGACATTGTGTCTAGCTCAACAAAAACCATTTCACTACCATCACAAGTGCGTTCTTGATTTCTTAAAATAATAATTAAGAGCCTTGGGTTCGTTTACGACATTTTTAATTATTAATACGGCTACCTTTTCCCAACAGACTAAAGATAAAAATTTATTTATTTATTTATTTAATCATTATGCACATAATCGTACACAGGCGGACTTAATGCCAAAGGCATTTTCTGCCAGTCAACCTTTAGG
>DWHO01005281.1:0-10418 GCA_018247575.1 Eurytides lysithous rurik | reverse complement strand
CCCCCCCCCCCCCCCCCCCCCCCCCCCCCCCCCCCCCCCCCCCCCCCCCCCCCCCCCCCCCCCCCCCCCCCCCACTCGACACATAGATAGATCATTTTATATCTATAGATCTTATTGGGATTGGATTCTATTTTAACATACCAGTACGGAACAAACAGTAGTGCGGTTATGGGTTATCATACAGCTGTTCGACATTCATGTCGCATCATTTGATTATAAACAACTTTCAAATCGATTTGGCATCTTCTCTGTTTTCTTGCCATATTTTCGGTGATAGCAAGACGACTGTTTGTGTTTGTTTGTTTGAATGTCTAATACTAACTAGTTTACTAAAATGCGTGCGTCGGGCTACCGTCAAAAGTAACCCGAACCGTAGAAGGGTGACGGAGTTTAGGGAGAAGGATAGAGATGTCTTTCCGCACGACATCTAAGGATACAGGCGTTATAAGAAAAAAACATCGATGTTTTGAGGTATCGATTTTTGTAAAAATCGCTCGTTTTCAATATCATACTAACTGTTATAACGTAAATTGACACTGAAAGGTTTTGTTAAAATATCGAAATAAATAAATGGAAGCCTTTATCGGATACTCTAAATATGCTAAACCACAAAAACTTGGCTTATTAAAACTAGTGTTCTTTCTCATAGGATAATTATTGATATAAATGATTACAGATTAATGAGTCGGGTACATTTGGGAATAAGTAAACGCCGAAAATTTCATCAAAGTACCAAGGATTAGATGAACCCCGTCTCGTTACAGCTAACTCCGTCTATGACAAAATAAGAAAAAACATCGTATAAATACCTATCGATATATCGATTTTTGACATTCGTTCGATGATCCCAAAACATCGATGTATCGTTCGCATCCCTATCGACACCGATAATTATTGATAGCTATCTATTAAAAGAAGTGTCTACGACGTACTTCGACGTGTAACTGTAAGGTTATTTAGTCTAGTTAGTAGTATTAAAAAAAAAAAAAATGAAAAAAAATATTATGTTTAGTTTTTATCTTTAAATCTTATTTCCTATATAATTCTATTGGTTACGATTAACTTTAATTTTTTTTAACTAAATGCTTTAGGTTCTTTTTGATTATTTTAACGTACTTATTTTTAGCCATTAATTAATCCATGTTTCGTTTTGTTTTTGTTGTGCTATAATTAATATCTTTTTTATATTTCAGCTGAATATAATATGTTATCAATTATTTTACTTAGGTATTAATGATAAAAATAGCTCGACGAAACCTGAAAATTTTATTAACTTAGTGATAGATCGTAAATTTGTCATAACACGATTGAAATAGAATAAAACTTTTAAAATTAAGATGCACTACAGTTACAATTGTGTTAATATGTCTTTTTGTTGTTTTTTTTTATCGCATTGTCCGTACATAAGATTTTTGTCGATTAATATCGTTAAGTTATCTAGAGAGCTGTACACCACTACTTAATTTTGTATTTCTAAAAATTGTACCATAGCATGACAAAATCTAAGACATCCGACGTTCTGTCTTGTTCTCCACTCAATGATAGAATAAGTCTAATGCAGTATGACATCCCGAACAGATACTTTCGATTTTAATAGACAAAAAAAATACAAGTGCGTTTTTACAATTTCTCGTATTTTCTGATGTTTACTTTAAACATTATTGGATATTAATATTATTATATCATTCTGTTTACATTACTATCGTTATATATTATAACGTTGCGTGCTTTAATTCCGCACAAATACTTCACAGTTCGTTTTTCGAATATCGCATTTTTAATGATTTGAGGTAATAACTTGTATTTCATATTAGTTAAAAGTAAGTGGTAGATATATAATTATATATTTATGCAGATAATATCTATTTTCGCCTATGACGCACAAAAAAATAGTAGCGTTTAGTGAGTAAAGTATATGGTATTATCGCTATTAGTTATTGATGATATTTTAAGGCGTTAAAAATAATTGACTATTTTTAATTAATGATAACATTTCATTTAAAAGGATGGCTTATGATCGGTATAATCGTTAAAATTCTCACCTACGAATATTCCAGCTACTAGGATTAAGTTTAGAGATAGTTCCATTGCGTAACATTTGTTATTGTTTGGTGACGTATATATTGCTCGATCAAAATATTTGAATAACCTTTCGGTTTCGCTAAACGATTTTATTTATGATATCGGGTCGTGGCCAGGGGGACCCAAAACTATTTTCAATAAACACCTTAATAAAATAATTGCTAAATTGGATTTCGTTCATTTTTGGGATAAACTGTACCTAAAGATTATCTATCCATTACCGATTCGTGTAAACTGAATAATACGACACTCCTGGCTACATTTATTTGCGTAATTTAATTTATATTAATTATATAGTTTAATCAATGGTTATCGGGCTAACGGTATCAAAGTATAAAATTTTTCAAAATCATCGCTAAGGAAACAAATATCGAGTAAGTGTCTAAATGAAGTCAGTTTCTATAAACGATTGCCAACAGCTATTGAGAGAGTTAATAAAAAAAAACTTGTGACAATTTCAGACCTTTTCTTACCAGCAATATCGTTTATAGCAAGTGAGTTTGTCTAAGCACCCAAGGAAGTCGGACATCTATAACATTTCTTATTCATATTCATACGTGACGAGGAAAACTAATACATCAATTGAATTAGATATAATCGATGTTCAAATTTAGAAGAAGCGGGAAATTATAAACGTCATGTTCAACAGACTATAACGAATAATGAATAAAGAAGTGTATATACTTTTCGGTAACAACCTCTTTTGAATTTCCACAACTAATCGATCACCAATGACAGCTAATTAATTTATTCGGATTTTATACAATTTTGGAGATTTTATCAATAACATACACAACAACTTTATTAATTTCCATACTCGCAATAAGCAGCCCGATTCCACGTTGGATTTTCTATCTTCTTTATACAATCATTTTTTTTATTTCTAACATTCGGTAATTTGTAGATTATAGGTAATTTGATAAGGTGAGTTTGTAAAGTGAGTTAAAAAGAAAAGAAAAACGTTATCGGTCAAGTAGTAAGTAAGAGAATAGTGCCAGTGTCGTGTAACATATATTTAATTCAAGCATTATCTATATATCTATAATGATATCGACGCCTGGAAAGCAAAAACGTAGTAAATGACACATGGAGTCATTTAATTTAATTACATTGTTGAAATCAGTAAATTGAACCAAGTCGACTGGTGTACGATGTGGTCTGGTGAAAAATTTTCATTTCGCTGGTTACTACGTCATTGCTTTCCGGCGTTGATATTTCTTAATTGTTATTTTTGGTGGAACAGTTTGCTGTTCATAGAATCTTCATTCCCAATTTATATTAATGTGACTTGCGCAGCGTAGGTCGGGTCGGGTTCCCGGTAGGCCGTTGAACATCACGCATGCGACCTGTGCGCCTCGTCGTTTTATGATCTAAAAAAAAAAATACCACAAATATTTGTCATATACCCATCGATTGTATCTCGAAATTATAAACAGCGTTTATCTAAAAAAGTTCCGAATTCAATTAACTTCTTACGTTAAAAACTAACTAAGTAACACATGACATACTTAACACTGTCGCACTTTATCAGTTTGGCATTTGACATTATTCCAATATAATTAATTAGCCTAGTAGTAGTGTTTTTAAGAATCTTATTGATATGATATACGTGATATGGCTCTTACGGAGCAAATTGTCTCGACTCGGTATTTTATTAAGATATATAAGGATATTGTCGTCTGTATAGACATACGTTAGATCAGTGATTCTCAACCACAGTGCCGCGGCACTTTTGTGTGCCGCCAAATTTCAAAAGTGTGGCGCCAAATTTTGCAAATATATAATAATGTTAATTTTATCTTTTTCTTTGTGTGCCGCCAAATTTTTAAATCGTTAAATATGTGCCGCAACAAAAAAATGCTTGAGAATCACTGGGCTACACATACATAATAAAATTCCACCTGCGCCTTTTAAAACCAAAATTAAAATATGTTATTCCATTTAACTCATTATACTGCTTAAGAGTTTTTGGTAGTCCAAATTGTGTAGAATAAAAAAAATTACTCGTAAGAAGAATAGATATCATAAAATATCGTTGAACATTGTTTCTTGCCGGGTTTCTTGGTGGCTCATTTCTGATGTCCCGATCTCTTGTTCCTACATAATTAAATTATCTTAATGTGCAACCGCGTCAATCTGATTTAACAGAAATATTATTCAAATTATTCGTATTAAGATGGCTGCTAATGATGCTGTTTCGTCAGCTGGCACTGGCACGACAAAATGTCAAAAGAAAAGACATCAAGTATTATATGTTGGATAATACATCAGTTAAACAACATTTTTATTAAATTTTCAGCATTTTCCTGGCGTAACTAAAAGTTCAATGTCCAATAACCGCAAAGTTTTTATGGAACCAACCATGCGATACATCTACTACGATACAAAAGTGCCATCAAAACCGGTTTGCGATCGGCGCAAAAGAATAATGGCCCCAAAAGCAGGCTGGTGGCCCCAAAGCAGTTGACTCGAACAACTTATGAAGGATCATCTTGGACTCATCATAAAGGAGGATCGTCAGATTTAAATTTACCCTATCCGATATCTTATTAGAAAAAGATATGGGTTATATAAAAATATAAAGGCTGGAATACTGTCTGTACAATGCGAGACTGAGTAGATCCAGTATGTAGAATGGGAGGTTAATTTCTGAGAGTCCTTCGTTACACAAACGATATGAACGCGGTCGGCGTTGTCTTGCAGAAACCGCATTCGTTCGTCAAATTGCCCACACCTATCTGTCGGACTGACTCACGTATCTATTTTATCAGCATAATACTGTAGAATCACAGTTAGTCCCTTTAGGCACGTAATCTGTTAATGAAATCCCCTCGCTACCCAAGAATATGATAGCCGCAATTTTAGATGCCGACTTTAATTTAGTGGCCTTTCTTCCTCTTTTATCCATTACAACGATGCTTGTTTGGACTACTTAGATCGCGAACTTATCAGCCGCCCGTTTTAACCCGAAAACGTGTGAAAGACTGAACAAACGTCAATATCGGCTAAGCTTTATTACCCTAACAACGAATGTATGTATGTCTTATTTCCATCTTTTAAGAAGCTTCTGTGATGTACAACGAAAACGACAACATTTGTTTAATAATATTACGCACGGCTTTAAGAATTTCTTAAATAATGACATACAAAGTCGAAACACTTGTACTGTAATTGTATGGCGAGTAGTTTCAGTTCGGCCGCAGCCATGAAGTTATACGAAAATCGGCTTAATAGGACTAGAGTCCTATTAATTTTTGTAATCGCAATAAATGTGTGAGCCTTTTTGTAATCGTTTCTTTTGTTTTTTTCTTAACAGTGGCGTAAACTGCTGCGTTACACAAATAATTAATATTTAACTTATTAAAATGTAATAATCGTACGGTGTTTATATTAATTTTACACTGCAACCAAGCTAAGAGGTCGGTTTTTTCTGCCTTAAGTATAGTTTTAGCCGTTGAGAGTGTCATAGACTAACTACATTTCGGACAGTAAAAGTTATTGAATTACCATTCCATCCTATTAAGGCTTAGTTAGCTTATAGAAAATTGCAGGCGTGTTAAGTTACGTTAAGAAGTTTTTGTGTCGCATTTTATGTAATTGATTGAAATTTGAAAATTAGGTCTTAAAATGCGTCCAGTGATATCAGTGGGATAAAAATATGTCATTTTTATAAAAATAAAATGTATACAACTTTAACTTACAAAAAAAACAATAGTGAACAAAATTTGATGTCGATTTTTGTACACTTGTGCACGTGTACAAAAATCTGTAGAAGACACACTGCATATTTAAAATCGAGTTTACGATCGATCGAATTTATCGTTGTTAACGATATCACAAACAAAATTTCTGCAATAATATGTCCACGTCTTTAAGTTTGAAGTAATAACGCAAGTTCAGCAATTAAAAGTCATATGTATTATTAATAATTTATTTTAGGAAACATCCAAGGAACATTAGAGACATAAAAAATAGTTAATAAATAATAACAATGCTTACAATTAAACAGCTGCGCTGCGCTGCAATTTTAGCCGTAAGATAGACAGCTAAAGTTAATCAATACAATCATCTGTTTCATAAACTGCTTAGCAAAATTTGACCGTACCGTTGACTGCGGCTAAATTAGCAGGCTAATGGGTCGTTATTTCGTATCGTTTAAAAACCGTTACCGTATCTACTCAATGGCACTAACATACATTGTTTTTTTACTAAAAGAAAAAACAAACTTTGCGCAACTTATAGTACTAGTAACGCCACAAAATCTATCTCGTGTCGAATTCTATAACTTAACAAATTATCTCCTCGACAAACACAATTTTTTCGTTAACATTAAAGTTACATTTATCTTCGGAATAATTCTAACAGTTTCTAAACATAGTCTCCGTTATATGACAACATAGATATGTTAGATGAGATTTTAAAATATTTTATTATAATAGAATTAGTTTTTGGTGCTTAAATTCCAAATTTAATGATTGATCATATCATGACGAAATTAGTAACAACGATTGTTCGATTCTAAACACAAACTCTTTTTAACAGCGAAATAACCTAAAATACTGATAAAAGTATGAATTTTACGAATTCATTTTCAACGAATTCATCTCTGAACGTATGCATCAATGAATTTCTTAATGACGTAGTTAATGATTTCAGGTAGGCAAGCCTTGCCGGTCTTATACGTTTGCGAACATTTTAGACTTTCGAAACATTCCTTACGCTGCGGTTCTTCGTATCTACAGCAGTAGACGATAGAAGCTTCGCACGTGGAAGGTTGTGGAGACGACGGGCGTGATGTGGTCTTCTGAAAACAGAAACTTCCTCGTTAAAAACGATCCACGTGGATAAGTGCAATGGGGAATCGATCACGTCATTAATTGTGAAAAATATCATAAAGTTAGGGCCAAAGCCAAACAAAAAAGGAGTTAATGCGTATAAGCAAATGTTGTGTTGATTACAAGCACTCACATAAAATAATTACACACAATAAATAAGATTTACGTTATATACCTTTTATAAAAGTAAATAGAAAAAGTGTACCTGTATACGGAGATAATCATAATAAGCGCACTTTTACATCATCTAATTTTTACTTTCTCATCTTATTTGGTCATCATGCAATAGAATATAAAAGACATCATCATCATGCAATAGAATATAAAAGACATCATCATCATGCAATAGAATATAAAAGATCATCATTATTAAAGACATGCGAATCATGCTGTAAAAAAATCTGTTGGGTTATAGGGAATGTCAGTCAGCCGGTGTTATACAATAATCCTTACTAATATTATGGACGTAAAAGTTTGTTTGCTAGTTTTTTTTTTATTTCTTTCATGCAGCAACTGAGCAATAAGTCAGATTTTGGAATATGTAATGAACTGTGACATATTTATTTATTGGAGCTAAAAAAAACATTGAAATAATGGTCGGACGGTCGAACTTAATGCCTCCCAGTATATCCAGTGCGTGAAGTTGTGATAGGTGCAGTTACAGAATACTTGATTTTAAAGAATTATTTATAACTAAAAAAAATGACAATTTGTGAAACACATTTATGCTTTACGTTTGCCAACTTTTTAAACAAGACATAGAATATCTTTCTTTAAGAATGAAAAATAGAAAGTGGGAAAATAATTCTAGAACAAAATCCGCCGATTAGAGCCAATAGCGAAGTAAGTTCCTTGTTAAACTGTGTGTTGTTTTGTGTGTGCGGGGATGTATCAGGAGTAATAGTCTTTCGTTAAGAATGAAAAAAGAAGGTCGAAAAAAGTAACACTTAAAACCTTGTTAAACTGTGTGTTGTTTTGTGTAAGCGGGGTTGTATCAGAAGTAATAGAGTGTACTTACTTCAGCTTGCACGCTTCCATGTTCGACGGGCGGCGCCGGCACCTTCACCGAGACAGGTTTGAATGAGATCGGCCTGGAACCGTCGTCGTCGTCGTCGTCGGCAGTATCCTCATTATTATCGCCTCCACTCGGCCATATCGGTACATCACTAATACGGATTCCCGGAATTACGGAATTGTTTTCACATTTCATAGGTAATACAGGCCACGGATAAGAATAGGGTGTCGCTATAAGCGTTGGTAATTGTTGAGTTGGAGGTCTACTCGATAGTCGATCTAAGCTTTCGGATATTTTTTTTAGTTCAAAGAGTAATTTTTCATGAAACAGAAGGGTGCTTTCTTCGAAAAGGTATGATCGTGTGTGCGAACTGTACCCGTTAAAAGTCTGGCGCGAATGCCTCGTTCTTCGTCCTCTGCCAATATCTCTTTCCTCGTAGCCGATTTCTGCCTCTCCATCTTCGTCATAAGCCTGGCCGGACTTGCGTGTATTTGGTCGCGCATTGGTCGATGCAACAAAGACTAACATTACAATCAGCACCGTGGAAAACAGGACCGGCGTTTTCATCTGCAATAACAGAATTTTATTTTAATATAAAGTTTAAAACAAAGGCACCAATTTTTGCTCTGTAACTTATCGAGTGAGTTGGTTTTATTCTGTACACGGCTTAGAAAGCAGTCTAATACAAGAGCAAATACATAAATTCATGACGATAACGTAATCTTTAAGTGTTCAACGTTAAAAATCTAATTTATTGCGTTTAAGGACGTATATATAATAGCATAGACTTGTTTTTACTTCAAAAAGACAAATAACGACAATTTACCTTGATATTATAATTATTGTTCGGTTAAGCCAACTAAAAATACACAACAAATAAGTCTTGGATTTATTATTATTGTAAAAAATCACAACACATCACTTCGTTTAGAAACTTTGGATTTAAACACGCGTGCATTCGATTCCGCGGCAAGCGGAGGACTGAGGCTGATGCGATAATTGTTCGTATTATTAGTGAATGTCTCCTCGGACACAAGCCGCTTTAAATACTGATTTTACGTTTAGGCAGACTTTGGCATATAATAATGTATGTATGTACAGTGGCGGTACTATCGTACAAGCCCAAATGCCCGGCTTGCCGTACTAAGGGATAAAGTTTATAAATCTTAATTAGCACATAATTCCTAAATAATTTATTTTTAAATTTTAGCGTTGCGGGAATTTTGTGCTGATTAAGATTTATAAATTTTACTCCTTCGTAGGGCAAGCCGGGCTTTTGGACTTGTATGGTAGTACCACCACTGTGTATATATATACTACAAAATATAAATTGCACTACATGATTTTGCCCCCTTTTTGATCGCTTTTTTATTTCAGTTATTAATTTGATATTTTATTCTGAAAAAGATATAAACACTGAAAGTGGAATTTGGAATTTTGATATTATTATAACAGAAATATATATAATTTCGACTTCTGAGAAAGATTTTTTCACAGTTATGATTAATGATAATATCTTTCGACTACGATTATATAAATAAAGTAATTATATAAAATAAATATTCGTACATATTGACAAGTAAAGAGAAGTACAGTACATACAGTGTATTTCCTTCACGGAGCAGGATGAAATTTGGCGAAGTTGTAGTTAGAAGTTTGTGGAAATCTAATAATGTTCGTAAAAATATATAAAACTAGATAAGCGAATTCGTTTATGGTTTACGTTTATTTAATTAATCCCAAACGCGTCATTTGCCATAAAGTCGCAGTCAAAATACTATAATAAAATATACAAAATTTAAGGAAATTAATATATACTCGCTAGTATATACAATTTTGTAATTTTACATGTTTGGCCCCTGGCTTATCAATTCTGAGTTATCCGATAAACGAAATTTCATGACGTTCTAAATGTAAAACGGACTCATCACCTGTTATCATTTGATTCTTAATGCGTTCCGAGAAAATGTCACTATCGTGTCAAATTTCCAGTGTGAATTCGTTTTTGGGAACAGTGCTTAGAAAGTTAATATATAACTGCATACTAATGCAATACATTAAATTTTAATTTTTAGGGTTATCAAGTCTTCTAATAACACTGCAACAAAGTTTGAAAATCTGAAATACAAAATATTATTTCTAATCGCTGACCATCAATTTTGTTTTTTTTCTCAAGATAGTGAGAGATGATACAATGTCTAAAAAGCGTTTAGCGTCATTGAATTTGTCTGCGACATATGCTGCATAGCGTTAACTTCTCAAATGTTGTATCCGACTTATGTCACGCGCGCATTGACGTGTCACGTTCAAATTAGCGTGTTCAAAATCGATCGATGGGATAAGTTTTTGTTATCGTATATTGTTATTATATATTGTTATTATTACTGTAACCAATGACGGTGCTACCACACAAGCCCAAAAGCCTGGCTTGCCCTACTGAGGAGTAAAATTTATAAATCTTAATTAGCACATAATTCCCGAATAAT
>DWHO01005280.1:0-10418 GCA_018247575.1 Eurytides lysithous rurik | reverse complement strand
CAGAGGATTTAGGTGATTCTCAGACTTTTCGAAAAAGCGAGTTAATAGATCGCGGAAGTGCTCACGTAACGTCGGAAATCTGCAGTCACTGTGCAGGTCGACGTTGCGTTGGTACCATTCAGCACCGGTTGCAGAGCGGATGAACTTATTTTGTTTCACCTGAAGGTGATTCAGATATATTTCTTTCGTACAATAAGGGTAATAATAATAAGCAGAAAACAAGCTTCGTAGTCTATCCTAAAATCATCGTCAAGTGGCAATTTTGACGGACATTTCTTTGCTAACAATTTCTTACTGTACGAAATAAGACAAATATTAAAGAGGACATGGATTCAAATATTAATTCTGTCTTTACAGACAAGTATATAACATATTATTAACATATAAATCACGCATGCAAATTAAATCTTTACCAAATTTTATGATGTTGAATACTTTTTTTTATGGTTTAGACTGGTAAACAAACAAGCTCCTGATCAAATGGTAAGTGAACACTGCCGCCCATGGACATTTGCAACATTACAGATACGTTGCCAGCCTTTAAGGGAGGGAATTTTTGAAAGAGGGGGAAGAGAGAGGGAGCTGAAGGAGAAGGGGATGGAGGAAGAGGTAGGGAGGGGAGTGAGAGCGAAAAAAAAAACGGGAGGAGCTACCGGCCACCTCACTCACCAGACGAAACGCGGAAGCAAAACACTTCCACTTTACGCCGATTTCCTGTAAGGTCATGGTACTTATCCGGTTCGAGCCGGCCTATTCATCAGCGGGAGCAGCTGCGTGGCTCTACCACCGTAACACTCCTCCCGGTTAGCGGTAAAACTAGCTGAAAAATAGCTGTTTTCTCAGGAAATAATCACACCTTAAGTTTTATTTAAAATTTAAAATTGTATAGCACTATTATTAATAGAAGATGATTACCTATAATAAAATAAAACACCATTGCTCCATAATCACATTTAATAAAGTCTATGATGTATTTTTTACTAGTTAGCACATGGTAAACGTCAAGTTAACAAAAAACTACCAATACCAATGATAGATGGCACTGATGAAACGAGTACGATATCAACGTAATGGAACGAACCAAGATTATTTAATTTCAATGTTACAAATGGTGGCCGACAGGGGGCGTTGATTTTTATTAACTCCTATTATGTCTGTTGCCCCAGCCGCGACGATGATCGTCTTTGTATTCGTCCATGTTCCGTTGCCTCGCTAATTCATCCGGGTCGTCCTCTTCTATTAGTCGTTCCTACAAAAGTAACAAGAAAATTAAAAGAAGTTGTAATCAACTATCACTCTATGCATAAGCAACATCAATGTTCATCTTTTGTTTCATATTAAACAATATATTTATTGATGAGATGCTAAAAATTATAATTCAAAAAGTATTATAAAATAAATTTTATACATTATTTCATTTGAAATCAAGACTATATCACTTTTGTATTTAATTTAAAATATGGATGCTTCAAACACTTCAATGATTAAGATTAAGTTTAGTATCCATATGTAAATAGAATAAATCGTTTTTCAAAAACTTATTATGAATACCTCATATGTTGCATTTTAGGCATATTTGTATTAATAGACAGCAGAACCATTCTAAAATTGTTACCTTTCGTATTTCTTCCGATTCATCTGCATCATTTTCCGCTGTTTCTATTCTTGTGTGTGGTATTGCAGGTCCTGGGAACCTATGTTAAACAATACAACCTTTATATTGTGGTACCTTGCTACAAAGTTTGTAAGCTTTGAAACACTGTATTATGCAGAAAATTAAACAACTAAGGTTGTTAATGTTATTTAACATATAACTTTAATCATCCATGTTACTTCATAATAATCAATTAAATTGTTTCGAAATCTACTCACGTTCCCTCTTTAACACGTTTCTCATAGAACTCCTCCACTGTCATTGTGGGAAGAGATGGATATCCAGCCCCATACACAGCTTTTTGTATTGCATCACGAGTTATTATGACAGGTTTCAGAGGAGTAGACTTTTCTTTCTGCTTTGGTTTTGGTTCTAAATTAAAAAATAATAAAATTTCTCTATTGTTAAATTAAAGTCCGCACAATGCATTAAATAAATTATTTTTACAATATTTTCCTGCTTTTCTGTGTTTGCAAAAAGCCTCCAGCTAAGTCCTAATATTGTAGAACTAAATTGTTTACTACTGAACATTGTAAGGATATATTAAATCAGAACAGAGAAGAAAAATTGTTTACATTAAATAGGCTAATTGAATTATTAACTGTCTACAAAGATTTTAAAACACATAAGTATGATTTTATAAAGCTTAAACAAACAAATTGCTGCTAACTTGTCATATACAGTTTAAATTTTTACTGCCTCCGTGGTCTAGTGGTATAGGCCCGCGCTTTACAAAACGGATGTCGTGGGTTCTAATCCTACGGAGGGCAATGACGAGTTGTGTGAGGACATTACAGGCCGATCACCCGATTGCCTGAAAAGTAAGATGATCCATGTGTCAAATGGACATGTAAAAAGTCGGTCCCGACTTCTTGTCGACGCCAACTAACGGTGGCTTGGAGAAGTCGTTATAAAGAGGATGGTTTAATGTCACCGCCTTATCTCCCGTCGTGTCGGTTATCCGTCCCATCGGGCTATGAGAATAAAAGGAATAGTGAATGCACTTTCGTCTGCGCAAACGCTTGTGCACTATAATATTTTATGTGCACTTGGCTGATCTCTTGTAGATTGGCCGCCGTTGCCGGAATTGGTCAGGAGGACATTATTTATTAAGTTTTTACTAACCTCCGCTGCGTTTTGCCATATAATCTAAGATTGGCCTCTCTTGCTCAATACTTGCAAGCTCATCAAATGCCTGGTTTACATAGCTCAATAACATTGTCTTAGAATACTCTCGTTTTGTCTCTTCATCAACATTGGGCAAAGACATTGCTTTGGACAAGTTTGCCAGTTTCTCTTTCAACTCTTTTGACTCCTTGTATCGCTTGATCTTGGCTTCTCGGGTTTGAACCTAAATAAAATATTAATTTAATTCAATTATAACATGTAGAGTATATTTTGCAAAGAAAAGATATTTTAGCCGACATTTAAATTTTGACAATGTACTAACCATGCAGACAATCTTTGCCTGTTCACTTTGTGGCCGACTGATTATACTCTGACTTTCTTCACTTTTCTGTGGTATCTGCACGTCTGTTAGGCCATAGTCCTTGCATCTGGTTAAAAAATCTCTAAAATAAAATATTCAAACATTTCAACTTAATTTTCGTGTTTAGTATAAATAAGAGACATCATGTTTTGTAAAATTAACATAATGACATAAATTCATAAAATACTATCAATTCACATACTTAGTGGCAAAACCAGAAATTAAATTAGACATATGATCATCCATTAGCACATTTCTAAACAGTTGTCTTGTTGGTCAAATTTTTATAACATTATCATTTAAAAAATTTCTCTATAGAGTACTAAAATGTATAAATTGTTCTATTACAACATACATGCTCTAGTAAAATAACCTAAATGTTTAAAATATTTATATTTTAAACATTTAGGTTGCTTCTGTACTTACTTAAAGTAAATCTCTGCAATGTCAATAATGTCTTTCCTTGGCCTTCCACACATCTTTAATGTTAGTGTGCCAAGAAGTGCTGGCAACAGCAAGTATTGCAGAGACTCTGTTGGTAATTCCTCAAAGCTTTCATTCTTACTAAACATTTCTGTCAAAGAAACTAAATTAGTGGCCTTTTCAAACTTTGACATTGCCAATCGTATATTCATCTGGAAATTTAACAGTTCGATTTAAGATTATAAAATAATTACATCTAGTCCATTGATAATTAAATAGTAATAGTAAACTCAAAAATTTGTCCGTTGATCTTTAAACATTGTAAAATAATTGTACTACAGAATACCAAGTCAAATTGAAAAACAGAGTCTTCGAACAGAGAGTTAAATTAATTGACTATGCACGCATATAGCTCCTCTTTTTAAAAAAGTAACTTTAATAAAAGCAAACCTGAACCGGATCACTGTTCGTAGCTTCTTTTCCATTTTCTATGTCGTTAAATATCTTCATAGCATCATCAAATAGATCTTTAAGGCTTTCAATATTTGATGATAGCTTTGCGTCAGATTGGGCCATTGAAATATAATTGTTTTTACCTATTCTTTAAACTGTATCAATTTTCTTTTGATGGAACACAAATATTTCTAATTTATGACATAAAATTGCTAATGACAGTTATCTGACAGTTTAAACAAAGATTGCCAAAATTAAAATTATAAAGTTTTAGTTAAATAACCCTTATAAAACACAAAGTGAACATAAATTATTGTAAAAAAAAATGTAACAAAAACAAATCCCTGTAAGGTAATACGTAAGTTTTGTTTTTTTTTATTATTTTAAGTAGAAACAAGCTGAATTCGCTAAATTCAGACATCAGATGATAGCCGACGCCTTTACCCGAAATAGAACAGCGTCAATCAATATTTACTTACATACACTTGCCATCTCAGACACATATCAATGCTGTGTGATTTCTTTTGTAACATTGCCCTTTTAATTTGAATATAAATTGTATGGTATAATATAATAGCAAATAATTATATACGAGGATGTTCTGAAAAGTTTCCGACTTAGCAAAGACAAGATAGACGAGATAGATTTTTTTAGAAAAGTTTTTCATTTTTCAATATAGTCTCCTTGGAACTCCATACACTTCTTCCAGCGATGCTCCCATCTCTGTAACCCGGCGTTTTTGTCTGCAAAACAATTGTTCACTAAGGTGATTGCCTCTTCATTTGACGTTAACCTCTGTCTTCCGCACGCAATTTTTAGATGGGAGGACAAAAAGTAGTCTTGGGGCTAAATCTGGTGAGTAAAACGGATAGTCAAGCAGTTCAAATCGTAATTGGTGGATTTTTTGGCAATGGTGAATGGTGAAAAAAAAATGATGGTAACCGCTAAGATGTGAAACGATTCACTACGTGAAAAGGACTTTCTTTTTCTGCATATGTGGCCGTTTTTCCATAAGTTCTGCCTTCAGCTTGTCAAGTGATGATGTGTAATACGCTCCTGTAATGTTTTTTTTTCTTTGTAGATAATCGCTTAAAACAACTCCATGACTATCCCAAAAAGCAGTCGCCAACACTTTCCCAGCCGAAAAAACAGTTTTGCTTTTTTTGAGCCTTTACAGTCCACTGTTTAGACTGTATTTATGTTGCGAGCATATCATAGTTTATCCAAGTTTCATCTACAGTAATTAATCGGTGCCAAAACTGGGATTTATTGCGCCTAATCTGCGCGAACAGAGCGTTGGAAATGTTGATTCGAACACGTTTTTTGCGCGCAAACAGCTTTCTCATACCTAAATATTGATTTTATATGTGACAAACACGTTTTTTTGACACGTTGATTACTTCTGCTATCTCTTTTACTAATTCGGCGGTCGTCTAGCACCATTTGGTAAACTTTGGTGATGATTTCCTCAGTAGTTGCAGCTTTTGGACGTCCCAAACACTAAATTAAGCTGCCCAAAATTTCACTGTGGTAAATGATGGTGCAGAGTCCCCATACACAGAATCCAACTCATCTTTGATTTGCGTTAGCGTATTGCCTTTCAAAAACAAATATTCATTGACAGCTACATACTCGATTTTGTCCATTTTCATAAAAACACTCACATCAACTCACTCACACAACTGTCACATAAGAACTGCGCGTCAAAATGGCTGAAACTTTGCTGAGTAATTCTTGACAGATGAACAACGAAATTCACTAGCTTTTATTTACGAGTACCGCTATCTTCATGTTTCGGTCGTAAAACTTTTCAGTTCAATAACTGGTAATGATATGATAATTCCCCAAGTAGATTCTGCAAAGGGAAACTGAAAACATAACGTACATACAAGACTTACGTGCGTTCCTGTCGGTTATATGTCAAATACCACTCATGTTCACAGCAGATCATCTTGTTGATGACTGCTTCCATAGCCTAGTGGTAAAAGCCCACGTTTTATAAATCTGAGGTCAAAAGTTTGAAGGTTTGGTTCGTGAAGGACAATTTTTTATATTGTTGTTTCTTAGTTAGTTTATACAGGCTGTTTACCCGATTGCCCGAAAAATTAGATGATTCATGAATCGGATGGGCATGTAAAAAGTCGGTCTCGGCTACTTATCGACGCCACCCAGCGGTGACTTGAAAGAGTCGTTACTTAGAGATAGGTTTAATTTCACCGCCTCTACGCCTGATCCATTATTGGTCTTGTCGGAAATCCGTCCCATCGAGCTATGAGAATAAAGGAAGAATGAATGCACCCTTGTCTGCGCAAACGCCTGTGCACTAAATTATACTTTGCACAGTTCACTGTTATTTTATAGATTGGCCATCACAGCTGATATCGGTTAGAATGACATTCACTATAGTCGATCTTGTTGATATAGCAATAGTAAGTCAATGTACAATCTGGCTAGAAAAGTACCACCCCACTACCAGTCATTTTACTGGAAGTCAGGACTATGTCACAAAATGGGTTGTTACAAAATAGAACGTCCTATCCAAACAAAATTAATTGAATAGAATTGAGTTTTGCTTTAACGGTGAGCTAACCGGTGCCAATAAAATGTCTTTCAAGAAATAGGGGAGCTATCATTTTCCACCTACATGGATATTGTAGATGTATTGCAACGATTGACACTTACTATTTGTTGAACCATCAACTCATGCACAATCTTTCCAAAATAAAAACCTTGCGCCTACACAAATATAGTACCAGTTGTTTTTCCAACAAACACGGGTTTTTTACATGCTGACTTTAAAAGGGTTTGTACAATTTTTTTATTCAATATGTTTCTCCCCACATGTATAATATCTAAATTTTATAATACATTCGCATTTTAATATTTTATTAGTAGTAGTTGTTTTGTAGTTTCCGCATGAGTAGGACAGTATTGCTATTTATTCTACCGCCAGCCAATAATTAGCAAGGATTATTCTGGTTCTGGTTAGAAGGGCAATATCGCCAATGTTACTATTGGTCTTAAAGATATAATTTTACATTTCTGGCTTACAAACGCAACAGTGCAGAGCAAATGATAAAATAATTCTAGGCACACTTACGTCACTTATTGCCTGCAAAAAATATTTTAGTTTATGAATGCTTAATGGCGCCGAAGTACGTCGCAGCAGCTTGGACCAGCTTCAAATTTTATTGCAAACATACTAATATGTTTGAAATATTGAGTTTACCACAAATGTTTTCTGAACGAAATATGAAAAAACAAAAAAAGAGTCCTGATCAAAACAAGTCAGGTTGCTGCTCACTAGTTTGCCCGCCTACCTCAAATAATTCGAACCCAAAGGAACAAATCTCTTAGATGTCTATAGGGTTAAATGAGGTGACAGTTGTTTTATCGTAGTGTTCTGTCTTACGGTATCCTATTTTGGGGTAGTGCTGCTGAGATAAATTCGGTATTTATTCTTCAGAAAAGAGCTGTGCGAAGTATTTATAACCTGAGAGCTCGAGATTCCAGACGACGCGCGAATGCGAGACGTTTTTAAAAGAACTGGTATTTTAACGGTTGCCTTACAATATATACTTTGTAATATATTGTTTATTCAACAAAATCTTAAGAATTTTATAAAAATTAATGACAGACACATGGTGAATACTAGAAATAAAAATAAGCTTGTAAATAAAAAGAAACACCTCGATGAAAAAATCCTTCATGGGCATTGGTATACGCATATTTAATAAAGTTCCACAAAATATCTTAGTCTTGGATTTACCACTTGGCCCTTTTAAAACTAAAGAACATTTTATTGCTTAAAGCTTATTACATTGTTCAGGAGTTTTTGATAGATCAAAATGCGTGGAACTTAATTGATTAACTCATATATGGGATAGCTATTACATTGTTTTAAGGCTTAACATACTGTAACGGTATTTTAAAAGAGCAACTGTTGTGTTTCTCGCCGGCTCTTCTCAACAGAACTGCATTCCAAGCTTTTAGTAGCTTTCCCACGAACAAAATGTAAAAATGAAGATTCAAAAGTAAGTAAGTGCTTGTAAAAGCCTATATGAATAAATATATTTTGATTTGATATCTCTAAATCTATAAAAAAAAAATATTTTAATTATTTTATTTTTATTATTTTGATAAAAACACTGCCCCATTTTAGGATACAAATATCTTATGTTATAAGGCCGTTTTAGAAACAATCATCTCACGCGAAAAAACGGTAAGATCCGAAACGATTATCTATAGATTGTACGAATGATTACGCCGAATGAAAATCGAACACACGACCTGCGGCGTCAAAGACAATAGCTTAGCAACTGTAAAAATAGCAAGCGTAGTTTAAATTTATATGCAATACAAAGATGTCATTCTTTGTTATCAATGACAATTTAAAGTAGAAGCTATTCAAAAACTATTCAATTTTGTTCCACCGTTTAGGCCTAAAACTTCTCCTAACATTATAATATCACGATAGTGTAATAAACGTAAAATTTAAACCAGACATGCGTATAAAAGTAGGCGCAAAAATAAGTACAAAAATAAAATAGTAAGGAAAACAAAATGCACACTCTATTAATATACTTCAAAAAGAAAAGGCAGTCTTCATCCTTTATATATGTTTGGCGATATTTCCGTCAATTGATATCCGATTTCAATATTTTTATAAGAACGCACCCTGCATTGCAAATATATTGATCCCATCCAGATTTGATAAGGATCTGACGAAATTCATAGGACCTGTGGAGTTCTTCTTCGTTTGTAAAAGATGATAAAGCAAAAAACAAAAAAATGAACAGCAATACTAAAGCAATTTAAGATAGTAGTGGAATATTGGTAAAGTGTATGTCAAAATGATTGCTTCTAATAACGCGAACAACACAATGTGAACTAAAATGGACGGTCCATCTGCTGATCATGAACGATGTAAAGTGTTTGAAACTTAGAAAGATTACATTTAAAATAAAACGCGCTAAAATCCCCAAACTAGATTCATTCAAAAATACATTATCGAATGTAAAGGGAATCTTGGTGATATATGAAAAAGAAAAAACAAGGATCATATTATTATAAAGAGAAATATATTTCCCGGGTGTTATAGTCATATAAGTTCTGATTGAAATAACGCTATCTATCGATATCTCTACACTGTGCAGGTGCAGCACTAAAACATAATCATCCAGCCAATACCAGTAGGGAGTTGTCAAGCGAAGAGACTACGCGTCTGCTAGCTACGGTGTCATGTAAGTTTATTATACCTTTAACGTAACAAGCCGGAAAAAAACAACAGGCACGACCTCGAAGCCAAGTTACTTGTGCAATGCAATTTATTCAGACAATTTTACTCGCACTACATTATAGTGACAAGTTATTTTCCTACCGAATTACAAAGAAAACATAGGAGAGTGCGTTGTTTTGATAGTGAAAATAAGGTATAGGTCAGGTCACCCATTACAAATATTATGCGATGCGCAATAACACTCACTTATTTTATAATGTTTTTGGCGCCTCTATCGTTTAAAAATATAGTTATATGGTTGCCATAATTGCATGAAATAATGACGTATTGATGTTATTTTTATGATTTTTATAATAACATGGTTTATTTATTTATGTTTCAATAGTGTAAATTTTCCAAACATTGCAGTTAGTTGATTACGACTATTGTCACATTGCAATTCAATAAACAACGACATAACTTACAGGCATTTTTCCTTTTTTGTATAAAGTTTTAAGTGGTTTAAAGGCTATATCCTTCAAAATACTTTATTACGTGTTGTCAAATCCGATTAAAATATGTCGAGATTCTCGGTCGTTCGTTTCGTATCCTATAACACGTTGACAGATGTGTATTTATTTATTTTTAAAGCGAAAGTTAATTGTAAATTAGAAATGTTATTTAATCCGAGACATATGAAACCGGTAACGCCATGCCTTGAAATTGAGTCGCATTGAATTACAAAATTAAAGACTTGCTGTGCGTTTTCGAACGTTTGCGTCCATTTTCTTTACGGTTTGCTTTTTTCCACACACGCAACACGAGAACAAAATAACTAAATTCAAAAGATTGACGTAAAGGTGGCCTGAAGTATGAATAATGTCATTTTTCAAATTAAAACATACATACAACATCAATGACACTCGATTTCCTTTGCTGACATACCGATTCCCGTTTCCTTTTGAATTTTTTTAATTTTCTTAATCTTTATTTACTTTATAATATTAATTTACTTTATAATAAAGACCCATTCTTATTCACACTTTATGAGAAACACTAAAGCAAAAAATTCAAACAAATTTCAATGCAAAATTGAATCTTGTATTCAAACCAGCAAAACTAGTGAAACGATATTCTTATTTTTCTACTAAAATACAAACCAAATATTAATTAATTGATAA
>DWHO01005279.1:0-10418 GCA_018247575.1 Eurytides lysithous rurik | reverse complement strand
CACAAGTTGGTAGTGCGTGGGAGAAAATTCCGAGAGAAGCGCACGGTGGTGGATTGCCAGCCATCCAGGTGGTAGGGGTGGTACCGGGAGGTCTGTCGCGTTGTTCGGCGGCAGAATTTGGCAGCTGGTATTAATCCGAATAATTCCTCAGAACACTCCCCATGGTATATCCGATAGAATACGCAGAGAGACGAAACGTCTCTCCGCAGAGCCATAGGATCTAGTCGATCGGAAAGAACTTGGTCATCGACGATTCGGACAGCTCTGTGTTGGGTGCGGTAAATGGAAGGAGCTGGTACTGTGGTGCCCCAGCCCGGAGGTGATAGCAGTACTCCATATGCGGCCGCACTTATGCCTTATAAACTTAGCAAAAGAACTTTCAAAATGAATATCGCCTTGGAATCAATAACATGGACTTCAAGCAATAGGTTATTTGAACTTACCAAAATAAATACCAAATCTGTAGATTTAACAAATCGAGCGAAGCTTGTCGTAATTGGAATTTCTTCGTTGCCCCAAAATTAATCGCGAACGCAACTGTTCGTAAACTGTTTGCGAAATATTACAAGTTTTCTATATCGAATCTTGCAATTTCAGACTTTGCAGTCATACAAGCGTTGCGTTTAAGTTAAATGAATGGGAAAAGTTTCTCTATTAATCGGCCGGAACGTGGTATCGGTTGGGAAGGCGGTGGAAAACAGACCGGTGAATGGTTGTATGATACACAATCATTGCCTTGCGTTTTCTGAATGCAAAATGATTAATTATAATCAATGTCATTGATTCTAATGGGTATTTAAATTCTTCGTAACTTCATCAATTTTGTTCGATTGTTTTATTGGCTGTGTAACAAACGCTATATTTAAGTAACATTCTATTTTACTAACATATTAATATAGAAAAGTGTAATAGCTTAACAACGAAAACCAACACTGTCATATACTAGCACGATACATAAAAAAGCGTAAATCAAATATAAATTATTTATTATAACAAAAGGAAGTACATTATGACATTTGATTTCTAAACCGTTTAAGGAGAAATCTGAATATCTACAGGCGCTATTAGTTTTTCGCAGGAACAAAACACACTGGAAGCTGGGATAATCCTGGGACATCAAAATTGTGTCTCTCACAAAATTTCCGTTCACTATTCGAGATCGTTACTGAGCGCCAAAGCAAAGTTTTAACGACGCGATTCTCAAGGAGCCTTTGCGAAAGATAAGACGGCATAATCCCCTTCCAAATTGATTTAAGAACGCCAAATGGAAAGTTCGCGGCCCTTGTAGGTCAACGAAGTTAAAGGGATAATTAACAGCGACGATTTATAGTAGCGTCTGTAACCAATATTTTTATGTTAATGTATCACAGTTTTTATACACGGATATAAAAATGTGTTTAGGTTGTATTATAGGCAATTAAAACACATTGGTACACATATAAACAAGTACCACTTGATTGGTAATTAGAAATTGTGATTTTAACCTCATCAATATTCATAAAAACATACAGACGTATAATAATGTAATAGAATAATATATTAAATATATATTTCAATTAAAACGGCTCCGTTAGATATAACTTTGGCACACCACTTTGTCTTGTAATAAAAATTAAAACTCAAATGGAAGTACTTCGAATCGGCCTTTTATAAATAATTCAGCTACGGTAAAAAAAACTCATCACGAATGACCTATCCATAAATTCACAATTCGGCGGTTTTACGTAACTCTTAACTAAAGCGGAAATAAATTGCGTCTTTGTAAAGATATATTTAAAGCAACATTTATACAATGGCCTTCCGCTTTGCCTTTGGATGTTTCATCTCGTAAAGCGGCTGATCCGGTCTGATGTGGCCATTTATCTCCCGACGGCTCTTCGGGGACGTTCCGCCGTTTGACGCAAGCTTTGATTACTAAAACGCGGGAAAAAGCATTCGCCGCCGCGGAACTGATATTGAATGGTTTTTATGAATTTTTCAAATGTCGCCCGAGGAACTCCGTCATTTTTCCCTCCATATTCTTTATTTTTTTTATTTTCTTTTAAGAGACCGCCGAAATGTAAAATGTTTTTATTTTCGTTATATGTTTATTGTATTTTATTGTCACAGATAAAGCGAATGCATGTTTTGAATTGACTTTTAACTAGCCGATGAAAATATCAAATGCCATTTTCCGACCAAAAGCTAAATGAGTTTTATTTTTATATTTACGTATAAAACATGTACAACAGCATTTTAACTATTTTTACTAATATATAAAATAAAATAAAACTTTTTTTTAATTACGTTTGATCTGTCCATTAAATCCTACATTTCTTTTGTCAATCAATGAAATGTATCTTTTTTTTTTTAATAAATGAAAAGTTTTAAATCTGCACAAGCATTAATTATGTAGCCTTGTTACATTTCCTAAGTATTTCCAAAACTCCTAGGGTGTATATTACTGAAGTCTTGTTGGAACGACACTCTTAGGAGTATTAACTTAAATTTATATTACACAAAGTAAGTTTAGAAAGCTACGGTGAATTAGAGATCTCGCTTATCCCTGCGTAAATCTAATGTTAATTTGAATAAGAATCACTTCTAGTTGTATTTATTTCAAGGTACTCAAAACCTTTCTAAGAAAAAGGATCTATTTTACAAAAACAAACTTATTTAAAACTGATAAATGTCAGCAACTTCATTATATTTTTCGCTATAGTACGCTAAAAAAGGACATACATTTGTTAGTTCTTTCTAGCCGTAACTACAACATAAGACAATTACCCATTAATTTTTATTAATTTACCCATTAATTTTTTTTAATTATTAACAGATTATTTACAAAATTTTTAGCTTATGAAACTGTTAAGAAAGGGATTCACTTAACGTATTCAAACATAGATGCGACGAATGATATGATGATACTTATACAAAGACGAAGAATTTTAAAGAAACTAAACTAATCTGGAAGAGCTATTAGAATAGCTCTACCAGATTATGCAGAAGTTGCATGTCCCACGCACAAAACACTATTTTCAAAACCTTTTTAATTTGCTCGTTCATTATTAAATGTATAAGTTTAAACTGGTCTTGGCAAGTCTGATTAAAACTTAGCAACATATAAGGCTTTATATTAACATAATTGCATTTAACAAGTTCAACTTTATAATATTTCTAGTCTTTGTATGTCTGTAAACTAATAATGTGTCGCTTTGATAATAATTTTGTATTTAGCAATACGACAGATAAAATTACTGCATTGCATTGCGATTATCTGTTTTCTAGAAATAGAAAAGACATATTTTTTTTTCCATTTATCTATATATCTAATAGGTATGCCTTTAAACAAAATAACTTCTTAAATATTGTGCATTAATAAAGATCATTTGCAATTTCATCTTAATATAATGTATTATTATTTCCGTACTTCTGGTTATTGCGCGTATTAAAATATGTTAATAGTAAACAAAAATGAAACAAAAATTCCTATCACATTTTTCTTTTCAAGTATTTTGTATTATTGTGTATTATTCGAAGCTTTATATGGAATAACGAATTTAATTTTTCATAGGGCTTAAATTAAATCCTTTTCCTAGTTTAAAAAATTTTGAAATTTTCCCCAAAGCCGGTAATAGACAAAGATCAAATATACGTCGCTTCACTTTGCAAAACACGTAAAAAGAAATTTAAGAACAAAACAAATATCACATAAATACTGAGCCACTATACGAGCGATATTAAACCATTTTCACAATTCACGAAAGTGCTGTGGCACAAAGGTTTTGCCATTTCACCAGCCAATATCTGGAGTACACGAAATACTTTATATTTTCAGCGAAATACCGAGTGCCGTGAATACAACGCCACATAGCTTACCGTCTCTGAAATGCCGGAATACCTTCCAAATATCCCACACTGTACGTACACATTGAGCATGCGGTGCAAACAGAAGCATGAGGCGTTTAAATTATCCTATGTGCTGACCATAGAGTAAATTGACAACAACTTTAATAAAGTTATGTTAATGTTGAATTTATATTTTATAACAAATTATACCAGAGCATTCGCGCACGCGAATAGATTTATGTCGTCTGACATTAACGTAACCATAGACTATATCTCTATGCATATCACAACACTGTTATTATTTATGTCAATAGATAAAATAAAACAAATTTTAATGCGCCATCTATTTTATCTGTTTGTAATTTAAATCTAAAGCCTTGCATAAAACTAAAAAAACAAATAACCAAAATTTCACCTTTTTGGAATACAGATAAAAGTAATATATTGTATCTGTACTGCCTAACGCCGCAACACGTGATTTGCGTCCGTCGCACTTTAGCACGGGTATTGTCGGATAGGAATGCACTCGAGGTGCATTTACTGCGGCGATCGGGTTTGCCAGAGCGCAATGGGCCGTTTTCTAATGTGATTGCGTCCGACACGTGGACGCTCCTATCGCATTGAGACAACACCGAACAATTTGCAATTGGTCTCGTGCAGGCAACTTTAAAGATATTTTTAGACAAAGAATTTGCAAAAAAGCCTTAGAAAATAAAAATGAATTATAAATAAACTTTCTTAATATTAATCCATTAGGTAGGTAACGGTTTTATTTGAAAGACGAAGAATTTATCCTTTATAATATCATTAATTAGTTGTTATAAATTGTTTGTATGTGAAAGAAAAAAAAATACATATAAAAAGTACTTAGTTCACTCTTATTTTATACAGAAATGAGATTCATTTCGTATGGACGTAATTTCTAAAGATAAGCCTAGGTAGTTTGCTCACATGGATTATATGAGTACGTGAGCCGCTAGTAAAACTAAGCTACCTAAAATGTACTACATAAATTAGACAACAATGTAATCAAAACATAATAGAGTATATATGAGTCAAAATTAATGCAAAGATAGTAAAAACTAGGAACGAGTGATAGTATGCAAGACTCCTTAAATGGTTTTACGCTTTGCAAAACTAGATTTCACGAACACTCCTCTTGCTTTGCTTTGATTATAATCAAATCTCCACCGTCTGTGTACAGCCAAACATAACACGGATGAAATCCTAAACTAACAAACCGGCTGGGTATTCAGCACACACGAACTAAGTTCACCTTTAAAGGCACTAACACACTAAATAATGCTGGTTAAATGCAACAGTTTCTATTGTCAAACAACACGCAATGCGACTCTGTTATTGTATAAAACCGCTTTGTGCTATACCACTTTTATTTCTTTACAATTCTTTCACGCCCACTGTATAGTATAATTTTTGAAAAAAAATATTAATGTACCGTAAATCAAAATTTAATTAAAACATGTCGTATATGAAATATAGAAAACACTATCTATACGTATATGAATCTACAAACGTCAAAAGAAACGACATTATTTTTACGAACACGTGCATCTCTTTTTAAATTATACCGCATAAAGTACGCAAAAGTAGTAAAAACCACCTTTAAATATTTAAAGGTGATTTTACGTTACGTTAGATATAACAATATATTAGTTAATATACATCATTTATTTCAATCTATGGAGTTAGTGCGTCTTGGAAGTGATAAGTATATAATTTTTATAAAAAATCTAGAAATTAAATAAAGAGACAAAAGGTTAAATGGTAACTTCAGAAGAAACAACAAAGCAACATCTTCGGAACATATTACTTACACAAAACATAGTCAATCAATTGTCTCTTATGACCTAATCCACACGTCCGTCTTTGTACAACAAGGACTGAATTACGATCTAAACTCTATACCTATATACTAAATTTAGCCGACGTTTAGAATTCCAAATGGCCGACATTACCATTTACATAGCGCCGAGAATAAATAATTTTCAAAACCTAATTGAAGCAGTCGCGTAATCTCTGCGTCTATAAAACAAAATTTACATATGAGGTGACTTAATGGCAACTTTAAATGGCGCGGGAGATAAGATAATTCACCCGCGTCGCGCAATGAAGGGAGGCTCACGACAAAATGGCCGCCACTTCAGAAATTTTTCTTTCGTACTTTTTGCCGCCAATGCGACGATTTAATGCAGATAATCACTTTCAACTTCTGCACAATACTTGTTCCAAATTTTAAATATAAATATTCAATTATTACAAATTTCAATCAATAAGCAAAACATCAAAATATTTAATGACTCTTGTAATTACGCAAATAGTATACTTATGGTAATAAAATTAATTTACAGAATATAACATTCTTTTACTCCCGACGTTTCGGATACATAATTGTTTACGATCACGACTCAGACTGAAATATTAGACGTGTTTATATCATAGTTAACTTAAACTATCTCGACGATGGTTTTGCATTAGTCAATGTACCAACTGAAAATATTACATTTATTATAATTGAAAATTAAAATATTTCTTTTTGATTTATTGTTATTCTATTGAACAGAAATGAAAATTGAATTAAATGAGAAAATAAAATTGCACGTTAAACTCTGCTTGTTGGATTACAGTTTGTTGTTGTAATAAGTTAGAACAGTCGTCAAAACTTGTTATATCTGATAAACGACTTCAGTCATAAAATGTAATTTCATCAATTTGGTCCCTCGTAGTCATAATAGGTAAAGTTACCCTCATATAACTGTCAACATGACCATATAAATCGTTGACTAGACACTAACCCGGGCGGCAACTTCAACTTCTGCACATACAAAGATTGTCTTTTAAATGACTGAAATTACAGTTTGTTATTTTGACACTTTATACCATTTCACCCATTACATAAAGTTTGGTTTGGTAAGTTTCAAGTCCTCGAAAGAAAACACCGGTACATTTCTAAAATCGGATGGTTTATTTTTAGCAGAGGGTTTAATTTCAATGTAACGAATTATGTTCTTTTCAATACATTAGATAAATGAATACTACCACCATTCTTGGAAAATCGTATTTAATAAAATTTAATCTAAACACACAAATACTGCAAAATCTTAAGATTGAATGAGATAATCGGGAAAAATAAATTAAAATTGGATGAATTAACGTATTTTTTTTTTTAATTCGGTATTATAAACTGTCAATCTTAATTATTTATTTTTTGTATTAATTTCTGTCGTTGTAATTTGGAAATAAAACTACTAATTTCTTTCCTTACAGATTCGTGTAAATAATAAAAAATACTTTATTACTTTGAGTCTTGTCATAAGGATGCCACATCCGTGACATTTATAGTTATGGTTCGTATTGGCACAGACGACTTAAACAATAATCCACGTAGGTCACATTCATTCTAGTAATCATAAAAACAGTATAGCATGTTAAAATAAATGTACTCTTTAAAGTTTCCCCCCGTAATATTTTCCTTTAAAATCGAAATTTAATTATTATAATTTGACTTTACAAGTACTTTTGAATAAACATTTTTACATTTCAGTTCTTAAAGATCTACCACCAGCTCGGAATGTAATTCTGCTGAGAAAGGCTTTAACGATCCAATATAATAGCTATCCCACATATATATACTAAATTAATTGCAATACATGCCTTTCGATGGAACTCTTGAAGAATAAGCTATATGTAGTAAAACATTTTAAATTTTAGTCTCAAAAGGCTTTAAGATATCTTTTATACCCAGGAAGTAGTAGTTAGCAGAGTATTAGCTTTAGGTAATATAGATCGAATGTATATAATACAGAAAGAGTTCTGCTTTCAAAAGTTTAATTGGAAAGCGCGTTACAGCGAACGACGTCACAGCTTAAGCCACTCAGTAAGATAATGTCGACTTTGAGCATTTTCATTTCACGCGGAGGCGCCCGGAATCTTATTACGGTAGTTCGTAGCGCTGCTGTTGGCGAAACAAAGGCCCCCCACTGCGATATCCGAGTCGTTAAAACTGTTCCAATTAAAACAGGCTACTGCAAAAATGGTCTATTATAACGTCGTATGTATAACAGTAACAATTATCAACGTTCATATTGCCTGAATTAGACATCGATTAGACCATTTCAAACATTTAGCTTCGTAATTTAAAACGCGTAAATCCAGTATTCGTCCAAAAACAATGTAAAAATACCATCGAATATTCTCGAACGATAACAATATTTACAATACAGCGTATGCATTTATTTTATAACAGTTTGGGCGGCTTAACCCAACCAATACACCAGTAAATCAGACCTCAAAAAGCTGAGCGATAAAACAATGTCCACATAACGATATCGACGCGCATCACTCGCGTCAGCCGAAATCACTCCGCGATTTATATCCGGGATGACCAGGTAATACCCGGGTGTAGCGAACCATAATGCGGTCGGCCGCCGACCCACCCGGACGGATACGGATAAAGGGCGCTCCGACCCAGACGTTGGAGTAATCTCTTGGCACAATGCAGCCTCTGATGCACTGCGTCTTTTTAATTAACGCCGGTAAATGGAAACCAAGATTGATTCAGTTTACTAACCTACCGCTCAAGGTAGTCATAATTAGTGTAAATTGATTTCATTTTATCTATATCAAAATAAACAGCTCATGTAATAAAAATAAACAGATATGTTAAGTTTTTTTGATCTTGATTATAGACATGCATTTATTTTATTTTGGACTAGATTGTGTTTGTCTATCAACCCATCTAATAGTAGTGTATTAATCATTTATAATTAAATACAACACTATAAAATACAGTGTTGTTTGATTTTGTTTTGAAAATGCCAATATTTTAATAATGTATTGGGCTTAATACATCAATAAAAACATAGAATGTTAAAATAAAGAAAGACTTTTACATAATCCTAATATACTTTAGTAAAACTTTCGACAGATGAATGAGTTACCTAATTGCTGAAGGCTGTGTGTGATATAAATGTATTTAACAAATAAGGTTAGCATTTTTTCCAGCGAGAGTCGAGCTTTAAAACAGCGAAAAAAGAACAGACACGGGATAATCTAATTCAGGCTCAAAATAATTTTTTATTTCGAAGACGAATCCAGCTATAAATGTGATAAATAAATCGGGGGAAAATCATTGGTAAGTTCGGATAAGCCGATGCAAGAATGAATTGTGAGGGATTCGGCAATAGAATATACGAAAAATAGTGGCTGAGGAAAATGGCGCCCGGGCTGAGTCTGATTTATATCCGGATCGAATCAGTCAAGTAATATCCGGGATATAAGCGGATGGGTAAGTGTTAGCGAGTGGAATAGGTTAAATAACTGTCATAATCAATGCTTAAAAGGGGGAACTCATTTAGATAACGTATAAAATCACTTATAAAACTCTGCTCAAAACTAAATTTAAATCTTTAATTAATGTGCTTTCGAGAGATTTAATACATGAATAATAACTTTTAAGAATTAGATTTTTCTTTTATATAATGTAACTTCATCGTTGTGTCTCTTGGGTTCAGTTCCTTTTCCAGCAAATAAGTTTTTATATTATCTACAAATAAATGTTTAGGACCTCGAACCTGTTTGTCCATCCAAAATTTCAGTATGTAAAACAATATTAACATCCTTATCTCACGTAAGTAACAAGTTTCTTAAGTTAACTTATCTTACTACCTTATCTTGAGTAAGTAACAACAAGATTAATATCATTCTTCTTATCTTACGATGTTTTAAAATAAGAATATTATATCGGTCTTCTAAGCCAGCGATCTTTGGGCTTTAAGAAGAATTTCTTTTAGTAGTAGTTAGAGAATTTGAAAGGGATTAAATCGAATATTTAATAAAAAAAGAACAATATAAGTAGAAATTAAAATATAATTTATTGAATTGTTTCAAGGCAAACGTAGCGTAATCAAATTAATTCAAACGTTTTAGGTAGAACTGAATTTTATATCTACATAGGCTTACTTTAATTTTAGGCTGCATGATTAGGGATGCCTTAGCCTATCCATAAAATGGCGCTGAAGCAACAACCGGGTTATTTATTCAAGTCGTGCTGCCGCCTGCGCCACGCTTCGCTTTTATAGCTACAATAAAAGTAAAGTAACACGTCCATCTGACGGATGAGTTCTTTAATAGGACCCACAATAAGATAAAACAGCGAGGAATAGTTTTCCATACATTACGTACATTTTTAAAAACATTAGTACATGTCGTAACTTTTTATAGATATATTTTTATAGTGACAAGACGGACAATCGGTATGGTAATGTTTTCATGTGGTAGAGCCACACAGCTGTTCCCGCTGCTGAATGGGCCGGCTCGAATCGGGTAATTACCACAACCTCACAGAAAATCGGCCTCACAGAAAAAAGTGGAAGTGTTTTTGCTTCCATGTTTCGTCCGGTGAGTGAGGTAGCCGGTGGCCCACACCCTCCTTCCTCCCCTTCTCACTCCCTTCCCTATCACTTTCTTAACCCCTCCCCCTACTGCTCCCTCTCTCCTCCATCCTTCTTCTCACTTTTCCTCCCCCTTTCACTACCCCTTAAAGGCTGACAACGCATTTGCGAGTTTTATAT
>DWHO01005278.1:0-10418 GCA_018247575.1 Eurytides lysithous rurik | reverse complement strand
TCGCGCTTTAAGGCCGATTTGGCCCCCACCACTGCGCCCCTTTTATCAAAAAGGGGGCAAGTAGTGGGCAGCGGTGCCAAGGGGAGTTCCCAAGCGGGACGACACCCATAATTACAGATACGCGGAAGGAGACCAGCGTCAACCATATAGACTTTTCCGCCAGTACAACTGCCACTACGGGAGAGATCTTCTCCGATACTTTGATCAAGAATCCGCCGCTTAGACTCCCTGTTCCCGCTAAAGTGGTGGCATGGTTTGTTTTTTGCACTTTCATAGGATCGGACGTGAATCGTCCGAAGTACTGACCAAAGCACCCGTGCCCATTGACCGCTTGCGCTCGAGCTCCGTGACCATGCGCACCTGCTTCCGCACCTCACTCGCATTTAGGGGCTCGGATCTGCCTTACGGCAGGCGGAGGCGGGTGTCCACCCGCGTATCCGACTCAGCCAGAATATCCAACTCTGCCAGGATATCCAACGGTGGACATCAAGCAAGAAATTGGCTGCCTTAAAGGTTATCATGCCGTATCCTCGTGCAATCCTGATGGCAATTTTTCACTGCAGGCTATACAGTTTCGTTCTGTAGCGTCGAACGCCAGTTAGTCGTTGTGGTCAGGCGGACGCACCGTACAGGGCCACCAATCGCATTACATAGAGGTGGCGGACTCCTTCACTAGGGCTCCCTAGAAGTCTGTGTATTGCACACACTACCTTCTCGATCCGGGCGACCAGGCGGTCGAAATGGAATTCGAAGCCCCTAGATAGTGTGAGTCCGAGATAGTTCATCTTCGAACCCACCTGGCATACATGAATCTACATTTGCACATCACCTATGTGAACGAACCAGCTGGGTGATTCTCTTCTCTCTGAAGTTTATAAAACAGGTGCAGATGATAATAGAAGCTTTACATTAAGCATTCAGCAATTTTGTATTCTGTCAAGTAACAAATTAATCATAATTTCGAAACCGTTAAGAAAAGCAAATCGCAGTGATTAAGTTTTCTCTTAACATTTAAAGACATTTGTAACCGTCAACGTCTCCGATCTCAAATTTTATATGCATGAATACTGGTTAGCCGAAACTTCACCCCATTCAATATTGAAGATACTGATGAAATATGAATTTGAAGTAGTTCTTCGTGAAATAAATGGCTTACAAATTCCGAACAGTGTGTTATTCTTGTGAGAAAGTGGGTCACTTATAACGCAATTATACTAGGAATTCACTATTTTTACGGAACATTATTTTTGACATAAAGTCGTCGAACTTTGTAATGTCAGTGAGGGTATATGATAAATTTATAACTTATTAAACAACCTTCTACTCGATGCTAAACGTAATGAATAAGAAACTATTTTCGCTGTCTCGCAAACATAAATCTACCGCATTAGTTAAAATTTTTAAAAAGGTGTTTTTTTGTGTCAGTGCACCATATATTGTGATGTCGAAAAACGTCCGTTTTTATCATTTATTTAGTAAAAATATTTGATAAGTAAATAGAAAAATAAAAACACGAATTGACAAAAACCAGTTGAAACGAGGCTACAAATTTATTTAATTGTATTTAAGAAAAATGAATATTGATGCATTGTTTCGACATTAAATTATATATCATTTAACATATGATCTGATATACGTAGAAAAAGGTAACTCTATCTTTAAGTTTAGCAGCGGCGGTATATTATGTCGTTAAAAAATACCAATCCCATGCCAGGATGATTAGTGAGGCTATAATAATATATAGATATATACGTACCCTATTAATTTCCTCTTCAGTCAATAGTTTCGATTTAGACACTCCTCTGTTGTCCATGTTGTTAGAGAAATTATTTCATTCAAAATGTCCAACAATGACGTCACTAAGCCAACGAGCAAACTCAGATTAAAGATAACGTGATCTATGAAATTAATTAAAAACAGTAGATACAATCAAAAAACGACCGTAAAAAGTCAGCCGACGTCAAACGTAGGTAAAAAAGAACTGGTACACATTACGGGAAGGCATTCAAAGGTTTATTAAAGAAGCACAAAAGTAAAGGCAAATTAGAGTAATATGGTTTATTAATGTTAAAAGTAATTTTGTTTGGATGCGGGCTGCGTCCCGCGGGTCGCGGTGCGGTCACGCTCCTTGGAGCCTGGCACCGACGGTCGCGGTGACATCGTCATCACCCGTGCTTACTAGATTTAAATTATCGTGCTCCCGCACAAGTTTACTCTAAAATACTGAAAAGCGCATTTATGTTAGAACGACTGGCTTACGAGCTGTAGCAAAACTTCAAACTTAACTGAAATACTGAGTTGGGTTGGAATAAGTGTTTACAGCAACTTGGTTTGGCCATAGTACTCTTCTGCATAGTCCACCTGGGTTAGTACAGTCGCATTGCCATACAGTGACGTGAAAGCACCACGATGACTCCAGTTTGGAAGGTGGTATTTCTGCCGTAACGATTAAGTACAGAGATATAATATCTTGCTTGAATCTCTGCGTGAATAGCGGAACTGAAGGCCAAGCAGATTTTGTGTGACACAATGTTGTAATATGCCGGCGTTTTACTTAACGTGTCTTCAATGAATATATAGCTAATGCTCCCATTATTTATAATTTTATAATTTATCTAAAATAAATTTTGATGTAAATCTTTAGAAAAATGCCCCTGGAGCTATTGTTTAGTTAGTTATTTCACCGCATAGCACGGAACGCAGTAATAATGTGCGCGTGTTCCGGTTTAAAGGGCAACATTTCATAAAAAAATATCAGGCTAAATATAGATCATCTTACAACTCTTAATAGCGAGCTTAGCCACACAAAGTTTGGTACATCTTAATAAGTTCAAAACTCTTGAGTGGCTTTATTTTACCAACCGTGTCTATTGTTCGACGACAGCGGCATAACAGCAATTCGTACGCCCTTGCTAGTTTTTTTTTTATATAGCCGGATCCTTGGTATGTCCAAAATTGTTGAAAAGTTCACAAGGACATTAAGCCTGTGTTTATCGCGGAAGATCATTTTTTCCATGCGGATTAATGGCATTTTACCGAAATTTACTTTTATTATTATAGAGTGGACCGATCCTTTGGGAGAGGAAAGCTCTACCCTCGTTCACTGGCCGACTCTATTACCCTACTAATCCACCCAACAAACCTCAGCAGATCAGTTAAGACAAATCTCCCCCTTTGACCAATTGATCACCTAGGAGGGTTGTGACCAAAGTCGATATATAGTTTCGAACTACTTAAGAACTTTAGGATTATTTTTGTATCCCATTTTGAAAATGTCACAACCCCCTACGAATTCGAAATCCCTATGACAAACGATGTGACAAGAGCGACACCTCATAAAGTAATTATAAATAGTGAGTAATTATAAAATTTCAAGGCAACTTAGAGAACGAAAAAAAATCATGATTAGTTTTAGTTGAATTTAGAACTAAATTGTTTGTAATGAACCGGTTTGACACAACATTTATTGAATTCGATTCGCTTATTTCCCTTTGTTTTAAATAACAAAAACGTGTAAAAAACTATTTAAACCTTTAGAAACCCTGAGGTTCAACTATACTATGAACTTTTATCACTACTTTTTCATTGGGTCATTTTGACCAGTTTGAGAAAAATTCATTAATTTTATTAAAAAGAAAAATTATCGCAGTTTTTATGAGAAAATTTTAATTAATGTTCACTTAAATTTATAACACATATAATGGCATATCCTATTATGTTTTCTTTTTACGTCATGCTGCATGCTTTACGTCAATATATCAAAAATAAAATATAATAAAAAATTAATATTACAACTAAAGTAGTTTTATCGAGGTTAGTTTTTTCATTTTGGCTTCATAACAGGTCAATTTATATTTTTTCTAGTTAAATACTGAAATAGAAGTAGGCATAGTGAATCTAGTGTTAATTTAATTAAACTAAGCGGTAAACATTCTGATCTGTAATTTTGTTGCGGCCTTCCGTCCGACCCTTAAATAAAACAACATTTTTATTCAACTACTTTATTTACCAAATATTAGGATATGATATACAATAAATTCGATACAATCAGCGTTACATGTAGACATTTAACGGCGACGGAATGATACAAACGGCAAATTATTGTTTACCGTTAATCACTACGGAGAAAATTATATTTACATAAATGTAAAGTGACAAGCTGATTGATATAACCGTTACTTAAGACGAACGAAGCATCGATTATTTTCAGCCTACTGGAGCGAACACTTAATGGGAGTGGTATTAAGCTTTCCGTCATTCTCAAATATATCCTAAACACACGAGACTACGTCGAGTCCACAAGGAGTGTGAAAATATAACTAACCTACAATTGAATATAACCAGAGAATACACATCTAACGCCCGAATTCTTAATACATAGACGTCATAAGAGTGCGAAACATTATTACAGTAATGTAAATCTACAAATCGTATACTAATTCACTTATAAATAAACGATTATACAGGAATCGAAGCTCATATGAGAAGTCATCAATTTTCTTATCATAGAGAGTTATGGTAGCGAGAATATAGGAAGAATTATCCATACGAAAATTTTCTTTTTACCAAAATACATGCTGCACAATTGTCACATATTTACCATTATGTCTATGAATTTTCAGAATCTTAATAATTAGGCTTCCTAAAATCTTACCAATAATATATGTCACAGTATTATTAATGATTTTTGTTGAAAAGTTATCTTAATGAAATGATCAATTCATTTAATTAAATTGAATGAACGTATTGACTGTGAAACAATAATTTAGAAAGGGTTTTTATCAAATACGTTATAAAAATACTGTGACAAGGAATTATACCATTCAGTTAAAACTACACTATTGGCATATTTTGTAGTTATAATAATTAATTTTACAGTATTACTACTACTTATTATTCTATCAAGATACATAATTATATAAAAATGATCGATTATTTATGATAAGAAATTATGCATATATTCATTTCTATTTAAATCTAGTAAGTATAGTAGAAATAGTTCCAATTGATAAACAATTGACATGCCTTACATAATACATTAATAGCAGTTATTTCAAATATAATAAAAGATCATCTCAAAACTTACGGTATTTTCTTAACTTAATTAAAATAATCCGAAAATACGGAATACATCAACTTCAAAACATATGTAGAAAATTAGTAATATTTACCACGAGTATGATAAAATACTATACATGCATATATTTAATGTATTCATGAACGTATGCTTGCAGGTGAAACTTATTCTAAGATAAAAGGATGTATAGATTACGAAAGATAATGAGACAAAGTTATATGCATGTAACACAATAAGATTTTAAACCTTATTTAAAATCCAACGGTGAAACTACTAATAGATAGACATAGAGGTTTAAATGTATCCTAGCCTAGTTCGGTTTAGTCTATTAAATTGACGCACATGCACAAGAGTGATAAAACATGCGTAGAGAAACGACGAAGGAAGGCGAAACTAAGTTCTTTTTAGTCAAATGATGCCTGGTGCAACGTCTTTCTGAACGGCGGTTCGGTGAAATGCCAATTTTATTATACTGCAATACATAAATATAAGACTAGTTGTTTGTTAAGAGCTTGCTATCAGAAACAATTTGTAACAAGACATTTTATACTGCGAACCTTGAGGTGTCTTTTTAAAATCGCTGTGTTAAAATTTCTTTATGCCAGCTTTTTAAAATTTGTTCGCCAATATAGATTTCATTAGTGCAGACATTATTTCATCTGCCTCTATCGTCACATGTTAAATTTCTCTATAAAGAATATTTAAACAAGTGTTTTGAGAACAGTGCGGGAGCTATTGTAACAATATATATATATAAATTCGCCGAATATTGAGATTAGCACTGTTCAATTTTGATATTTAAACTAATTTATTAATAAAAATTTATATAATAGGTGCCAAACAAATTTATTAAGCACATATTTGTCGTGACATGCGACGTTCAGCTTTAATATTAAATAATCATAATTCCCTACATAAATATATAATGGTATATGTCTTTCCTTTATAACTTCCTGATCAAATGACGTATGTGAGCATAAATATATTTTACGGAACCCGAAGGGAGTAATAAATTGCTTAAAAACATATATGTACATCAGGCGATATACAGATGCCTTGGTAGGGGTCCTTTAAAACCTATATAATGGGATCACGTAAAGCACACAAAACGTCTTACAAGAAGCGGCATGAAGCCAAATGTTATATATATATCGAGTATTTTATAATTAAGCAGTCTTGTGAATGGTTTTGTCAACAAATTTAAAGTCTGTGGCCCCGAGAGAAAGCGACCAGACTACATATATGACTATATCAACAGATACTTGCTGTTACTGAAACTTTAAGTAATGCAACGTTGAAAGATAAAACAAAACTGGACTCTTTGACATCGCACCCAAACATACTGTTAATACAAGATATTGTAAAATATGAGTAATGGAAAATGTAAATAAAGCTAATTTCGTAGACGCGATGTATAGAATATGTGTTTTGAAGTGTTAAACGATGTAACTGTTCAAATGTAATGATATACTAATGCGAAACATTCTGTCTACTTTTTTATCACACCACGTGGTTATCAAAAGCAAATGTCAAATATATAACTTATTAGTCGTAATTGAAGTTACCGTAACAAACAAGCATAATAATAATAAACATTGAAAGTTTCAACACTTAAACTACAATATATATTTCGGTGTCCATTACTAAGACACTACACATATTTACATTTAAAAATTCATCTGGGCAAGTATGTGAATGCTGTGTATATAAAAAAAACCGTGCTTTATTATTTGAAATATGTTGAATAAAATTAAAGGAACTCTTTTTTTGAATAATACGAACTTATTAGCACCGAGTCAGACTTAGAACGATGAAATTTTTGAAAAATTCCAATATTTTCCGTAAAACCTTAAATTAAACAAGAGGAGTAAATATATAAAAAATAAATTTGCTATTGCATTTGATTTATAACCTAAACTCATCCTTAAAAATTTTTAAATTAGTCTCCGATATGTTAACAAAAAGTCGGGAACTGAATCGATTTCTTGCACATTCTCTTATATATTATATACCTTGTATATTATTAAACACATATACATACACTTACTCTATATGGAGATAATTACACAATCTACAAAGCACACCTAAACGATTACCACTTATTTGAGTAAATTATTGATAACCCTAACGTTTAGTATATTATGCCACTTACCACTTTACACATTAACGGCAAGTTACTAACCTACCAGGAGGCAACAGGAAGATAAGCTATCCTCGGTTTGCCTTAACATAGCAATGCCGCTTTAAATAAACTTCAAATAATGTCATTGGGGGAGATGAGCAGAACGTTTTTTTTTATAAAAGACAATGCATCTAGAATGTGCGTTTGAAAATACGAAAATGAAATTTTGAAATACCGTATCGTACCAATTTAAAATATCATATCAAATCTTAATTTACCAAAATTAATTTCTCCATTTTCCCTTATCCATATAATAACACGACTGCTCTGCCAGGAGCATACGAATTAGGTGAAGTTATATAAATGGAGAAAGTTCTAATTTATTTCAGAAATTTCGAATTATCCGAAAAGAAATATAACTTTCGGTTACTTTTCAAGTCGTTAACCACCGTAAGGAAGACTATCCCTAGAACGTTTATCTACGCCAACTCAGAGTAAGGTCTTTTAATTCGAAAAGTTTCATGTTTTTCTTCATACATTTAACTTATCTATTCTTTTCTGATGATCTTTGGTTCTTTCACGCAATTTTGCCTCATTGATTTATTGGAATGTACAGTAATCCGTTATATAACGCGGTACTCTTATAACGCATTTTCATATTATACGGAAATACACCTACAACGCATTTTCATATAACGCGGAAACAAACTACAGTGTTATAGGGGGGATTACTGTATGTTCTATACTGTAATTTGTTAATCGAAGCCCCTTTTTTGACACTTATATATAATTCCTACCTATTTCCTTCGCCCTAAATTCCCGTATTGTATTGTAGATTACAAATAAGACAGAACAACTAACCCTAGTTTAGTTTATTTAGTTTGGTTAGTTGTTCGGTACGCCAAGCACAATGTGTTCCCAATCAAGCACGTGAGCAGTACTTGGTACTTTTTCAAAACATGCCAATCTCCAAGGCGACCGCCACCTAAGCTCTAACAATGCAAATACAATGCAGTATAAGATTTCTCTCCTTGATGTAATTAAATATTTTTCAACATATCAGAGCAAATTTTCAACTAGTCTATAATTATTTGTTGTATAAACAGTTAAATTTATATAATAACATTTATTAGAATGAGTTTTAAAACCGACCTTTCTATTTCATTGTCGAGTACGTGGAAGCTTTATAGATTAAAATTCATACATACTGGCATTGGGCTAAAATCGTTATCCATAAAGGATTTTCAACGCCATTATCGGCATCGTCGATTTCAAATTATACCGTGTTCAGCTTTATCCAAAACTATCACTAACAAGTGAAACTAACCTATAGCTTATATCGAATGATTATATATGATTCTGATTTTGGAATTTCTAGATAACTTCTAATCCAAAATTGAAGTCAATTTGTCCCATAAGTTCAACCAAATCACAATCCCCTACCACAATCTCGAACAATGAACTTCGTAAAACGCAAGATCTTCAGATGCATCGCTAGCCAACTAGGTAAAGTTGGGCTACAACGATGATGCAGCCGGTTTCGGTGTTTAAGTTATGACAAGGCGCGGCGTTGGCAGCACGTTGGCGTGCTCTCCGAACATCATGGCGCTGGTCCACTTCAGCTGGTCCTCCGTTACGGCTCCGGCGATCGTGCACCCGAACCATGGTCGTTCTTTGCTCCTGTGAACATTGGAACAATATTACATACTGTTAATATCACTGATCACTGTTAATATTACATATTCTTATACCATTATTCGGTTTATGATTACACGAACATCTAAAACACTCCACACGATACTGGGCGATTGCTTAGGCATGTTAGGTTTTTTTTTTTAATTAAAAAACTTAGTCAAGTTTTATTTAAAAATTATGATTTTCAAATAAAACTTCACATCTTGACGTCACTCTGAAGCCACCGAATTCTAGATAAATGAAAAGTGAATTGTAAACGTACGTACGTATGAGAATTCCATCCGAAATTCTCATACGTACGTACGTTTACAATATGTAGTTTTCGTAAATTTTGTTAAGAAAGCAAAAAAATAATTGAAGTGATTATGTTGACAATTTTAGCGAACCTTTCCTTTTGGGAAAGATAGCACTCACCTTTTGGGTTTATTGTTCCTAGGTATGAAAGTGATGGACCATCGTGACTGCGGATTCCTTTTCGGTTCGTGGCCGATGTACCAAAGGATGTCTTTGACATCCCATTCGTCGATCTTATGGGAACCCTTCAAAAGATAAAGCAACTATTTAGAAAATATGGAACAATGAGAGCATAATGAATCAATAATGATGCGATACGTGCCTGTAAAGGAGTAATTTAAAATAAATTTATAATGTTACCTGCTTATCTTTGAAATAACAAAGCTTCGTCTTGCTGAATTCAAACATGTGGAGCTTGAATGCCTTCGACGACTCATTGGCCAAGCGTAGCTCACCGCATACGAGCGACGCAGAATGTCTCAGCGCATCCATCTCTTGTAGCATCTTGTTCTCCCTCACAACTAAATAATTGTCCTTCCTATCTTCTTCATCCCAGTACCCCCAGCGGAGAACGACGTCTAGAACTATCTCGTCCAGGTGGACTATTCGACGCATCGAATCGTTGCAAATAACCTCTTCTAACATAAGCAGATGGGATTCCATGTTGGCTTTTTCGCAGAGCTCGATACATACGTCCGCGCTAGTCTTACTCGGTGTTAGCTGCACAAAAGAATTTCATCATTTTAAAATGTGATTTCCACCTTGCTTAGCAATAAGAAAATATATAAATAATTATATTACGTGAAATATTCTAAATATGTATAGAGGAGGCCTGTGCCCAGCAGTGGGTCATATGTAGGCCCTTACTTTTTTTTTAATAGGGAGGATCTATGCACGGCGATAAGTCAAGCAAGTCGCGCCTGATACCAGAACCTGCTTGGCCCTGCACCCTTCACTCAGAGATTTAAGATATATCTATCGACAGCAGCACGGAACACGGCAAAGCCTACCCAATACTGCTTACCGGTTGAAACCGTGGCAATAAAGTGGTACCATCTCCAGCGAGCTCTGCAAGCGAGTCCCGCCACTTAAAAAGTTCATACAGTACGACTGGGAAACACTCACGGCGACTTGGTAGCAGTTGTTGCGGTCGTGGACGTATACCCAGGCGCGCAATTCCCCCGCGGTGCGGGGGGCGGCGGGGGCGGCGGTAGCAAGGACGCGCAAGAG
>DWHO01005277.1:0-10419 GCA_018247575.1 Eurytides lysithous rurik | reverse complement strand
CGGAAAAATACATCTATTGTCTTTTGGGTAGCGTTTTTTTTACGTTCTTGTAAAATACGTTCATAACACCCAACACTTTTTTTAACTGTTTGACACACGGTCAAGACACGGTCATCATTATGGTCTATACTATGTCCAAACCTGAATAAATTTTTGAAAGTGCATTTTTAATTTCGCGTTATAGTGAAACCGCGCATAACGGGGTCACATAAAGCGGGGTATTACTGTATAGTAAGTCTTGTATAGTTATTATATCAAAACGACTTATCAAAATATTATGAGATGGTATGACTTTTGCATAGTTCGCTTGGGGCAATCTTGCCAGAATATCTATTGGGTTTAGTGTGACATCTTATGTAACTAAGCAGCAAGCATATATAGCAGAGGTGGTCAAGACATCGACCGCGGGCGTCCTGTCTTTTGCAATAAGACCGCGAATCTAATGTTGAACAATTTGCTTTAACTGAAATTAATGTTGCAAAACCTACCCACACAGTTTGAATTTATCCCAATTAAAATTTTATAGATTATCATTGTACATAATCAAGTGGGTTATGTTCAAAAGTATTGATATTTGATCAGGTTATAAAAAATATAATTATTTATTTCTCATTATTCGCTAAAAAAAAATTATTTAAATTCTTGTCAATTATTGAAATATGTGAGATATTTAATTTTTCTATATTTAAAAGTCGTCCGGAGGCTATATATTACAGAAAAGTAGCCTCTAAGGGTTTATCCGTTCTGTCTGGCTACAACAGGCACATAGCATATATTCAAACCAGACCACAGTACAAATTGCATGCTACTACTTTGAGGTAAGAAACAAGCGACATTGCAAATTTACCAAAGTGTAATCCGCAAGCGTGCTTCAACTATAGAATAATCATTTATATGACTATTTATCATGTAATATCTATACAAAACACCTGAAGAGAAAACTCTGTACCCCTTTTACAGCCTATTGTACTCACGAAGGTGGACTATTTTTTTTCATCCGGATTAGAGGAAAACGAGCAAGTGGCTCGCCTGATGGTAAGCGAACGCCGCCACTCATCTATCCCAGACTTCTGCAACTGTTGAAGAAATGCCCATGGAATTCTGGCAATTATAGTTTATACTAAAAAGATTTAGGGATTATATTCATTTAGTAGAATCATTAGACGTCAAAAAGTGACTGTAAGCCAATGAAATTTTAAATAAAGAATTTTTGACTTTAGACTTTTGACTTTGACTTTTATATGTTATTCATAACAAATATATGTTTAACTAGATAATTGAATACGTTTATTGCTTACATTTATATTATCAATGTCAAAACCGTGATTTGTCAAATCATAAATGTTGCAGTCAAAGAACAATTTTATTCAAATAACATACTCTTAAAAGAAAAACATCTTTAGTCTATTTCGACCACGAAGCGGTCGCTATAAACGGTAAATTGTAATCAGTCTACGGATAAATCATAAGCGATCCAATATTAGCTATACCGAGCTGTTACTTACCTATCCGCCACGTCGGAATTCATTCTATAACTGAAATGCGTACCTAAATTCGTTTGCGCAAATTATTCATCCCTAATTAAAATCCCATGAAGCTATCATAACACATTAGCTGCGCGTATTTCGATCAGTTCTGGACGAGACCTCATTCAATTGAATGATAATGTACGATGCAATATTTGTGATGTTACACATGTATACAATACCGCACACTTAAATTGTGTTGGGATAAAATTAGAGCCCAGTCTATTGAACGACTATTCTCTTCATTCAATAATATAAAATAATGTTATTTCTCCATTCGGAAAGTAGTTGATTAAACAGTATTTAAACGTGATTGTAAAAGTATTACATTAAAAAACAACAACAGGTATATACAGGTAATTTATTTTTAAATTTAAGCGTTACGGGAATTATATGCCAATTAAGATTTATAAATTTTACTCCTTACTAGGGCAAGCCGGGTTTTTGGGCTTGTATGACAGTACCGCCACTGTCCATGACGTATCCGTCGACGGCGAACCCTATCAACGAAGATGACCCGCAAAGCCAAATTTTATCTTAAACACCAGGTTGTAGGTCGCGCAAAATAGCTGGCCAGATTTAAGTGTAGTTGACCGACGATTTGGGCCGAGATCTTTGTTGCTCCTTCAGCGTCGAGGTGTTCTTAATGAAATTCCTCCTAACTACAGGTAGCCTAACATATGGTATTTCGCCATACCAATATTCTTTCAGCCAAGACGATGACTTTGGCGTCGCAGGTTTTCCATCCGGGGCAAATATTTGTACAAACTACACATAATTGTTTCGGATTTTGGCGTTTGTCCGCGTGATATTATATTAAACTCTCTTTTAATACGTGATATTTCTATCTTAAAATAGGGGAAGCCTTTTTGTATTTTGTTAATAATAGAGAAAGTTTCTTCCCGTTGTCACTCGCAATGCCACAGGTAGATGTCACTTGATAACATCTTTCTTCACTTGAACGTCCGCAACTTAAAGTTGAAGTTGCAAATCGTTTTTGACGGCAAAATTCCGCACGCAATAAACATTTACCGTGCCAAAAAACTGCATAACGTTCCTCGATAAAACGTTTGTAAAAATTAAGTGTAAACTACAAGTACAATTTCAAAATAAAAAATACCTTTGTTTACGTCATCGTATATAGAACGAATCAAAATGATAATCTTTGTTTACACGATTTCCATTTTTGAAAATTGTGGTACTACAGTACCCACGGACGCTCAAGTGGTGAAAGGATAAATTTTAAACAATGAACATAAAAAATGAGACAGATAACTAGTCTACCTATATAGTTTTTTTACCGAGTGTTCTGCCTTTGTTTTCTTTTAATCGTTGTTAATTTTAATCAATAGTCTATATTTTTGTTCTATACTTTACGTAAATTAGGTAATGAGTTAAGTTATGCAATGATTATAAATATTTAGGTAAATGGTAAAAAATAATACAAAATGAAACTATTTTTACAGATTTCATCCGGCTTGATAGAAAATATTAGTTTTTTTTTATTACTCCTCAACTCTTATAAACAGGAAGCTGTTAATTTTAAGCTGACGTCTACTTTGTGCACCGATCGCATCGTGTTGGGTTAACCTTTTATATATTTTTCAATTTTATTCCCATATCATAAACATCTACGGCGTAAGTGTTTAGTTGATTTTGTAAGTAGTATAATTATTTACAAAATCAACTAAACATCTACTAAACTACTACTTTATTTGTTTCTTTTTTTTAAAAAAAACGCTGCCCCTATTGTATGATAGAAATATCTTGCGTTATAAGGACTTTTTACATACATAAATTTTACGCGGACAAACGCCCAGATCCGAAACAAATATTTGTAGTTCGTACAAATATTTGCCGGGTGGGAATCGAACCCACGACCTATGACGCCGAAGTCAATAGCTTAGCATCTGCGCGAAACGGTCATCAAACTACTAACACTAAACTACTTAAATGAAATAAATGGCTTATTTTATTTTCTCACACAGTGACGTTTCGGCACTTTTATTAAAAAAAAAACGTTTTATGCGATTTTTTATGTGACACAACATAAACATAAAAAAATAACTTTTTGTCATAGTAAGATTAAATATCCTATGTTAAATTCACGACTGTCGGTCTGCTTACAACTTACGATAAAAACACTTGATAATGGAACTGTGTTATTTTGTAGCGTTGTTTACGTTCCCACGACGTCGCCAGTCGATTGCTTGGCAGGTACAAGTCGCTTTGCGTTCGAAAACTCACAACGTTAAACCGATTTAACCTTTGTTACTTAGCCTTAAGGCGGGGTTAAAGTTTCACGTCGCCTTAACACGAGGGTGCTCTGTCACCAGTCAATCATCCCGCTACGCTGTCGGCGACAGAATTGGGAGGTGTAAAATTGTCAAACTCCGAAATAATTACGTTGCGTTGCGTTTAAAAATACAGATAATTTTGAATATGTTTAAAGGTTTCACGCTGTTATATTTATATTCTGTACCAATTCTTAGTGAGGATAAAAAATTGGGTGAAATACGGTGATAATTACTATTTTACATAGTTTTATAAATACGTACTCGAAATGGATAAAATCGTAACCTTTGAGTGCGAACTGCACAACGATTCCGAACGAATATAGGAAATAATTAAGTGCTACATATTTTTTATCTATACTGGTGTTTGGCGTTCCTTTTTATGATTTTAAATTCAAAAATGTTGTTGTGTTTAAATCTATACTATTAATAAATTCGACTTGAAATTAAATATTAGTATTATCATAAATTCAATGTGTCGATAGCTTATTTCGCGCTATTTTCTAATGTAGGTCGCAAATGTCACAACAATGTCGGCGCAGTTTAAAATGGCCGCTTTGTTATTAGTTCCCGCTCTAGATGTAGAATTAATAGAAAAATGAAATAAAAATAACGACATCTTACGCATTATCAATATTATAGAACATATTACGCAATTTGTCTTTGCGTTATTTTCCATTTAATTGAAATTTGGAGCACACAATAAGCACATTATGCAATTTGGAGTCAGCCAACTCGAGGGAAGCCGGTTGACAAAATTTGGTGCTCAATTGTCCGTACTGCTCTTAAAAGGGCTAATTAACATTGTTCGATTATTTCTATGAATTAATCAACATAATTTAAATCATTTTTATTTACACACTGTTTTAAAATGGCCTAGAAAAATATTTACTCGATAGAAAGAACAAGCAACGCCAGTTATAAGTTTTACTTCGATGGGTAAACTTATATGTAACATAAACTAACGACCCGCAGCAATATAATAACCATAAACATGCAGGTAAAATTAATAAACTAAGAAGCAATGTCAGCGTCGACCGGACGCATTAGCCTAATAAATTTTATTGCGAACAATTGTGGGCCCGAAATTACTATTAACGACAGTAACGAGCTTTGAAAAAAGGACGGATACAAGCGTCGCATTTTAAATGTTTCGTGTAATAATCCAATTCTTTCGTCTCGATTTCATATTTGCAAAAGTAAAGTGAAAACAGATTGTATTTTTCTTCAATTTTATGAACGAAATTTCGTGTCTATATAATAATAATGGTAATTATTTAATAATAATAATAATAGTTATAATTTTTTGAAATTGTAAACGAAACTTCGTGTTTTTATATACATATACATTAAATGAGTTTAAAGGCTTAAGTACAACATATGACTTTAAGTTTATCCATGGCCATAAATATGTATTTAAGCATTTGCAATAAAGCGGGGACAAAATATTATAAAAAATAAAAATGTGTACACCCACCAAAGCTAGAACACGCTTTTAATGTTCATATTTATAATTTAAGGCGATATGCATGCGTGTCCAATTAGTAACTTGTAGAATAATTTTCCTCTAGGACCATTAATAGTAACAGAAACATTTTTATTGCTCCGATGTCCTTTACTTATGTGCGTTGTAAACGCTGATGAAATGTCAATTTTATATTTGGAGATTTTCTACGAACCGGTTCGCAGCTGCGTTGAAAGAAACGTTATCTAATTACTCTGCAATATCTGTTGGTCCGCCTACAGGAGCCTATAATTTAATTTCGTCATGTCACCCACGCGTCCCGACACACTGACCTTCGTTTTATTAGTAGATATGGTCGTACGAACTCCATTCAGACAAAGTTGCGGCGGTCTTAATCTACATTAACAGTTACCTCGCATATTTGGACGTTTAAGACATTTGTTTTGATGGCAGTGGTGTCACAGGTTATGGTGTGAGCCGAATTGGTCGGCTTATATATTCGTCTTATTTAGTGATGTACCGGCCCCTTAAATATGGCAACACATCTGCGCGCTTTGAAGTTGTTGATGACTATGGATGAAGTTATATAAAATTAGTAATTGCATAGTTTGTAAGTGACACAAAAAGCAATGAGTCCATCCGGGCCCATATCCAAATTTTGTGCGATAATACTTATATTAGAAATATCTGACATCCCTTTAAAATCCGCCATAAACGATCTACTGCCGATATATCAATAATCTATTACTTTCGAATCATATTACAACGGTCCCATCAAACTGTAACGTTGGAATTCCTATTATGCACAATAATCTAGCAAGCTTTTTTCTAATTTCTCGAGAAATTACGCAAAATAGAATACTTCTACGCAAATGATACCTTACTTCTAATGGATTGACGTAGGCGTAATACACGAGAAGTCTGAGAGGTCAAATTGCATTTTATAGTAATGTGAAATGTTCGGATTGAACGGGTCTTTAGAAATACTCCTTATTGTATCATTTCACTTCTATTTAATTAGTCAATAATGTGGCCGCAGGTTTGATTGACATTGATTTTAATCAACTTTTTTTTAAACATTACTTACCTTACCACCTGTCATGTTTTGTGCGAAATCTACATCTATAACTTTTGTTTGGTTGCACTAGATATCTTATTCCATTAGATTTCAGAGGTGCAATTATGGTTGCATTCATAAGTTTATTACCTTATGTATATTTCATATCTTATGTTATTGAGATTTAATGTCGTGATTCTCTTTATATTTTTCGATCCTAAACTCTCGCGTATTTTGCTGAAACGGCTCGAGCATGAAGATGCGTTCGGAAACCTGTGACGTGCACATCTCTCCGTGTTTACGATACATCGCTTTCTATAATTGAGCGATGCGGGAGAGTTCAACACATCGCGGTCCATCTTTTTAGAATACGACACAAATAACCATTCTATATTTGTAAATTTTATACGTTTTCCATGGCAGCGTCTAAGCTCTGTTGCTTCACCGAGCGACTTTCGACTTTGTCTGTGTGGACTAAGATATAATTCCGGATGGCTTCGAGGATTGGCTAAGGCGCTTTGTGTTAAGCCAAGGAATATAGATCTTAAGGTGGTACGGTTATGCGGCAGCCATGCCGATGACCACATGCATCAATGTTTGTAAATAGAACGCCGAATACCACCGAAGCTCTTTGATGTTCGACGCATAACGCGCGTCGACGTCCATCGGCGCTTCACCTCTAATGTCCTAACACTAATGAACGTGCAAACGCATCGATGTAAATCGAAAACGAATCGACGCCTATCGTAATTACGGCCTCGTGGTACAAGACGAGATGAGTTAGCACCGACACCTTTGCCACCGTCGAGATGCTTAAGATGCTACGGCGTCTTTGTAACAATGTTTACAAACAACTTACTCCGGTATGGCCGAATTATATTTATCGTTTGATTGCGTCACCGAGTAAGAGCTCCGTATGGAGTTGTGCATTGGACACGGGGGCAATTAGCTCGAAGGTGCGAAGGGTGCTGGCTTATTTGCCTGTCTCATTACCGGCGCTGCTTCGGGAAGTGGATAATCACGCTTATCGCGGAACAAACAGGGGGCGGGGCGGTCCGGCGAGCCATCTGTTCGTTGCACCCGTGAAGATAACAGGCGTCGTTACCATTTAGAATCGGGCCCTCGTTGCGGACGCTACACTCCCGCGAAAACGTCCGCCATTTTGCATATTCCCGCCAAAGCGATGCGTTCCATATGCGAACGGACGGTGCGTACGTACAGGCGCGGCTCGTTGTCCGCTTTTTCTGGATGCGCGGTTTATTTTCGACCGCCTCGTGTCCCATTTAATCCGTTACGCGTACGCGTGGCCAGCTTCCATCAGTCTCAGCGGCGACCGTTGCTTTCGACGTCGCGTTTTCACTAAAACTGATAATAGTCCCAGCCGAAAATGTTCAAATACATACTTAATAAAATTAAGAAAAAGGTGCTGTGAATTAATTTGAAAATGGAACTCTCGTTCGGAACCGTGCGGTGTTTATATGGTTTTTTTAGTGATGGTGTATTGAGTGTATTTTTATTTGTTTCAGATATACCCGGATCCCGAGTCTGAGAAGGCAATAATGGGGTCAGTGGTATACTGTATCCACCACAAGGAGGGATGCCAATGGTCGGATGAACTTCGCAAATTAAAGGTGAGTTGGTTTATTGTTTTTTTATTAATAATAATTTTTGAACGCATGGATCGAATTGGGGACGACCGATCTATCATTCGGTATATACTACGCATATCAGACACTTCATATTATCTGTTATATTTTCGGAAGTAGCACGTTCACGCACTAGCATTATCAATGTTAATAAAATGGATGTTACTAATTTTAATTAATACTTAAATTATCTGTATCTGAAATGTTAATATATAAAAATCTTTACTTAATAATTACATTTTAATTCCTTAGAACATTCAAACTTATTAAATTCGATTATTTAAATTTCTAGTTTGAAAATAGACTTCTGTAAAGTTGCTGTGATTCAAAGGAGCATTGATATCGTATATATTGGAGCAAAATTTTACTACGTCCGTTTACTGCTGCAATAAACGCTTTATGGTTTTTCTCTATCAATGCTATTGCTTAATGTTCGAGATCTTGCGGTCCTTTTTAATGAGGGCAACAATGTTTTGTCCAATTTGCTAATTTTGAACGAATCGGATTTGCATGATTTTTGAGTATGTATGTATCCAAATTTTTATCACATTGTCTTAAATTGATATTAAAGATCTAAAGTATGGACTACATGGGTTTGTAAATGGTACGTCTCCTTCGAAAAAAGGTTATAATCGTTTATTATCTGGTTTATTACGAACGCTTATCTGGACTCTTGCATCAGAGCGTCACCCAACACCACGACGTCAAATTGATCGACCTTGGTAATACCATTGCCACGTAGAGGTCAGGAAGAAAGTAAAAGAATTGAGATTAGTTTCTATATATGGTGGTAATATGACAAAGGAACAAAGGGCAAATCACCTGGTGGTAAGCCATCACCGCTGCTAATGGACATTTGCAACGTCCAGAGATATGCAAATCCCGGCCTTCAAGGTGGGAATAAGCTCTTCCTGGGGATTCCCATATCGTATCGGTCGGGACATACCATTGGCGACAGCCGACTTGACAAGTTAGCTGTGCGAATTTGTTAGTAATAGTTACCACCCATACACAGAACAAATATGTGCTCATCGCACAAATATTTTGTCCTGGGTGGGAATCGAACCAGCGACCTTCGGCCTTGCAGCCAGGAGCGCTAACCACTACACCAACGAGCCAGTCAAGGTTGTTTTGTTACTTTATCAATTTCACCACTCGTGAATGACCGTGTCCGCTTCTAGGCGCATCTGAACACCTGCAAGCACGATGCTGTTCTCTGCGCCGCCCAGTGCGGCGCCATGATCCCCCGCGTGCTGATGCAGGACCACCTTCGCTACACATGTCCCAGGCGCAGGGCGAACTGCGAACACTGCGGGAAGGAGTTCTCGGGCAGTGCCTTGGAGGTGAGGCCCCGTCTATAGCGTTACTATGGTCTACAGGGATGGTACAGCAGTCAGCTAGTCTTGAATGGCTTTCTTGGACGTTTGGATGAGATCACGCGGTCGATTCCTAGTGCATTCTATTGATATTTAGAGAAATTATTTCGTCATAACCATTGTTGACGGCCAGGTGGGATTTAGTTTAGTCAGTTGACGATGGCAGAATGTCCGAGTCACATTCTATACGATATTTAAGAACTAATAAAGGTGGTGTAAAAACAAAAATAAACGCATCCCCGAGTTGCTTTCTGCATATCGGTTTTATTTTTTATTATAAGTCAATTCTAAATAACTTCATTATCAAACTAAAATAGTGGTATTTTTTAAAAAGACACATTTTGCGAATTGATTAAAGAAATGTTTTCTTTTATTTTTTTTAATTTTAAAGCAAAAGAAAGTTTAGACCATTAAGTGCATCCGAAAGTTGCTTCCTGCATAACGCAGGAATACCCCGATAAAGGTTATTTATTTTTCATCAACATTCTCATTACGAACGCATTTCTGTGTACGCACGTAGTGACGTCACTGATGGTCTATTTCCAGGAGCACCAGGGCAACTGCGGCCACGAGCCGGTCTACTGCGAGAACAAGTGCGGCGCGAAGGTGCAGAGGCGGCACACGCAGCAACATAGCCAGCAGCACTGCAGCAAGCGGCTCGTTCCCTGCAGGCACTGCGGCCAGAAATACACCCAGGTACGGACGTACTCGAGCCTCGTTCTCCGTAAGGATGGGCAAATCAAATCAAATACATTTATTCAAATAGGCCTTTACGAGCACTTTTGATTCGTCATTTTTATATCTCAGTTCGTGAGGAACTTACCCCCGGCTCGTAATGTAGTCCTTCAACTTCAATTTTTTTCTTGATGACCTGTTTGGCAGCTGCTAGAGCAGCTTAGAAGTTATTGGCTTGCGCGTCGCAGTTCGTGGGTTCGATACCTACCCGGGGCAAATATTTGTACGAACTACAGATGGTTGTTCCGGATCTGGGCGTTTGTATGAAATTTATGTATGTAAAAGTCCTTGTAACATAAGAGGGCAGCGTTTTTTTTTAG
>DWHO01005276.1:0-10419 GCA_018247575.1 Eurytides lysithous rurik | reverse complement strand
CTATTTGCAAAAATTTTTGGCCCACCCTGTATTAGGAAATGAATAACACAATGAATGAATAACCAAAATTTTTGCCAAAAATAAATATATTAAGAACAATTTTCAACAGATTATGTTCACGTCTATTTTCTAGCTTTCCTGTTCACTTTCCCGTATATTTCCGGGAATGCATCCTTACAGTAGGGTAATGAGTTCCTCAGTTTGTCGTAAAGCGTGTGATCGAACATTTGCCTGAACTCTTCCAATGTGGTGTAAGTGTCAGCGTACAGCATTTGGAAGCCTTTGTTCTTGATCACAAACTCCTCGACGCGTCTCGTCGAAGGCACCTTGGAATGAGAAAGTAAGTATGTAGTAATAAAATAAGCCGTAGTAATGATGAAATTTATAAAAATTAGTGCTCTTAATTAAAAAAGGCCAGCTGTTAACAAAAATCTCCTTAAATTGCGGGAATAAGAAATATATAAACAATTAGTTCCGTCACGGTTATTAATTACGATATTTTATCATTATCCCTTATTTGTAAATGCTTATCAATATCTTAACAAATTATTTATGAGCGTTTTCATTTAAAAATGCACACAATATATTTTTTTTTCTCTTTTTTTGTTATTCTAACATGAAAAAGTTTGTGTGTTCTGTTTTTTTTTCTTCAATTTTCAAATAAAAAAGAGCCCATCACTACGAACTGACAAAGTATGAATCATTGATAGTATAAATCAATTATAGGAATATGACTTTTTAGTTTTAATACCTAAGAAGCGCACATCAAATTTTTAGATATAAAGTCTGGAAAAAGGGAAAGGACAGATAACACATAAAGCATTTTAGGCATAAAGTCGTATGTTAATGAAAAAACTGCCCACTCTATAAAAAAGAGCACTGTTTATAATATTTTTATATACTAATTACTCTGCCATCGCACGAGTACTATGGATATAGCATTTCGTTGGCAGAATAGTGAAACTTACGGTCTCAAATCCCTTGGCTTTTGGCACGCCATAGACTCCGATATCAACGAACATCTGCCAATCGCCGGAGCTCACACGCAACTGGCCGGGCTGGTTGAAGACTTTGAAAGGACACAGCCATATCGGATACACCTGGAAACAATTATTTATATATATATATATATATATATTGATTTCGATGATTATCTTAAAGCTGTTGGTTCCGACCTCGTGGGTCGGTGGTTCGATTTTTTTAGAAGATTAACTCCTTAATGCACATTTTTTAATCAATTTAGGTACAAAAAAATCATTTATTTTTTTTGTACCTAAAAAAATTAGATTAAATTATATTTCTATATTGACCGTCACACAAATTACAGTGACCGTGACGTTCACGGAGGTGTGCATTAAGCGGTTAAGTGAGGAGACAAGCAAGTCGTGGTAAACAACACACAATTCGAAATTATTATTTAAGTTGATCTTGGTACACTTGAATAGCTGTTGTTATTATCGGTTCTGTTAGTTGTTTATGAATATCTATCTACATATGTATATATAAATATGAATTTGTTTAACATGTTGATTATTTATTGTTCTCTATATATATAAAAATGAATGTTTGTCTGTATGTCATCGATGAACTCAAAAACGAATGGATAGATTATTATGAAAATTGGTATACATATATATGTATTTTTCACGGAGAAGGTTTGTATAATATGCTCATAGATGTAACTCGCCACGAGGTGGCGCTGCAGAGTGGCAACTTCTGCCCTGTTCAACCAATTGTCATGTGACGTAGCAACGCGCGCCGGGTACAGCTAGTATTATATAGGACGTCAAAAGAATTTATCGACTATCGATAATTTGATGGGACGTCCCTGACGTTTGACTGACAGCGACGTATATGAGCACCGGCCGTCGCCCGGGCCACATGCAGCTTATTAGCCGCAGAAGCGCCGGATCGCGTCTCGCGGTGTTGTCGGAAACCGGACCCCCGATGCAACGCGATAGCGCCCTTTAAAGAACCCCATCGGGAATTCGGGACGGGGCTGTCAATGTATCTTTTTATCCCAGTTCGAAATGGGCCTCCCACTTTCTATATATCGTGTTTTTATTTGAAAAGAGCTCGACGATTTGTTAGGAAGAGTGAAATGAAAAAAAGGGACGTTCGATGTAAATAAAACAAAACTAAGCGAACGTTTTAGAATATTATATTATGAGTGGCCTTTGTCTATGGCCACTGGGAATATTGTCCTTCCAACCGGAAATATAAGTCTAATTCTACCAATTACAAAGAATAGTTACAATAACAGATTCTATATCGTACTAATTATTTAACTAATTGGCCAATAAACGTTTGAATTTGAATTTGGAATGCAACTGTTCAAAAACTGAGGTTAGCTTGATAAATATTGCATAATTAAAATAACTTTCATCACTACCTTCAGACATCAATGATAAATATCTCAAATTTAATATAAATGGACTTAGGCCACTTTCGAAATAAACGGATCAGATACAGACAAGAATAGATACAGATAGATGTTATCTGCACTATATGGAATTAAGCTTATACTAACCCTCCACACCCCTACACATAAAAATAAATAAAATAGCGTCCTCTGAAAAACGCACACTAAGTGTTAAAATTTTTTATTTTTATTTTTTTAACGGGCTTTTTTTTAGCGTTTATTGTAAGATATAGAAATATCTTATATAGATATAGAGGCGTTTTACATACATAAATTTTACGCGGGCGGTTTTAGTTGGTACAAATATTTGCCCCGGGTGCGAATCGAACTCTCGACCTGCGACGCCGAAGCCAATAGCTTGGCATCTGCGCCAATCGTCAAATTCATTGCTAAGGAGTTCTTACTTTTTAGGTTTCTCAAGTGTTTAGTTAACAAACATACAGACCATAACGACCTCCACAAATTTGTTATAGACATTTATATAGAATATGTGACAGTGGTAATGCCATTAAATTACGATAAAAAATAAATATGTCCAAACGTCAATAAGTCAAATCCGTTAATCTTGTGCGTCAGCCGAAGACGCGACATCATTGAGAGCCAGCCAACGCTCTGCCAATCCTGTCAGCTGTCAGCCTATCGGGAGGGCGCTGCCAAGTGTCAGTCAAGATATTTACGACCAGACCACGACTCGTTGCTGCCCGAAAATCGAATCGAAGAGGCCGACAGGAGCTTTCAACGTAGCTTGATTTACGAGATGCACTTCAAACGGCAGTCAGTGGACGTAAGGCCTCCACTGCGCAATATAGCGCGCGTGGCCCACGCTAGTCTTAAATATCATCTCGATTGCATAACTCGCATCGTTGTGGTAGAACATAAGTTCATGTCGTACAGCCCCCTTCATGAATAAACCATCTTAAGTAATGCGAATTGAAATCTTGTGCGAGATGACCGTGTCCTTTTGTTAAAACATTAAACGACGAGCGTGATAAGAATAACGCAATATTTTAAATCTAAGTGATAAGACTCATTTCTTTGCATTGCCAGCTAGTCTACCTCCGAGCAATAATGTGTAAGCAGTACTATACTCCGACACTTAATTTCGTTTTAACGTTGAGCAGTATTCGCGTAAATATAAGAAATCATCATAGTTTGTACTGCATTGGATAAGTTAAAAAGGATAGCTGGAAGGGAACAAGTTTAGAATCTAGCGTTCTTAACAGTGGGCTAGGGACTATAAAGCAGGCAACACACTAGAGCGTCGCTATGCGCCACCGCGCACGACCGCACCAACTGACGCGTACCTTCGTGGAATCACTCCTTTCATCCTAACTCCAGTCGAGAGCTCGGAGCGGCGTTTAAATGTGAATCCAGTCGTTTTCGCATCCGCTCCAGACGCTTTGCCATCTAATCGGTTTCAATTAAATATTAACATTAAAACTATTCTCCCTAATTCGTATTTCGAGCACTTACAAATGACACATTTCATAATGAAATCTAAATATCAGGGCAGGATAAATCTTGACTGAACCATTTTCTTACCTATGTGCTTACTTCCACCGTCCACCGATGATACATGTCATCAATTTTTGGTGAAAGTATTTCAGACATAAGTTTGTACAGAAAACAGAAAATCAAGGTTAAATTCTAAGTTGCCTTAGAATTTAACCTTGATGGTTTTATCCTACATGACTACGGTCAGTTGGTCGACATAAGCTCTTCTTGGCCTTCCTTTACCCCTCTTTGCTTTTATCTGTTCTTTTGCGACGGTCTTTATCAAATCGTCGTGTCGTAAAAGATGACCTAACATCTTTCCTAAGTAAATATATATATGTCATATTTACTATTACATTATACGTACTTTTATATTTATATTATTATACTGACAATACATAAGTCTACTCTCCATAGTAGATTATTTTATCAAATAAAGCGACTGGGCAAACAATTCGGTACCAGATGGTCAACGACTGCATATTCTTTAAAACTGCACAAGCTCAAAACTGCCTCATTCTGCCGAAAGCGCTAGTCACTTAAAGCAGGGGTCGGCAACCAGTGGCTACGGGCCATTACTACGGGCATTTGTGGCCCGCACAAATATTCTCATAACATTTGTGTCCCGTATATAAGAAAAGGTTGCCGACCCGTGACCTAGAGGTATGTAATGGTCCATCTATGCTGTGGAAACGTTGCCTTTCAAACCAAAGCACACCACTGCACCCCGGCAGAATATAGAACACCGGGCTTTTGTGGTAGGCCAATTGGTTTCTTTTTAACACCCAATTGCGAAAACTTAGGAAATCACAGTTTAATTTTCTTTTCTGGACCTATGAAAAATAGGCGGAGTATCACTGATATAGAATATAATAATGGTGTGACGTTGCAGTGTCACTACAAACGGGCTCTGAAATGGTGTTACCATTATAAAAAAATATGATACAACGATTTTTGTGTATACGTTAACACTACGCCTCATGAAATTAGTTTACGGATACAATTGCGTTTTATTTGATTTTAAATTACTGACGTTACGAAGACTTTACTATATGTAAAGAGTAATATTGGTTTTATATTCACGGGACAGGCTGAAATGGTCCGTTTTGGTACACAGCAATTTTACTTTGTACCAAAACGGACCATTTCAGTGTTATTGGACAAAGCCACCATTGAACACCAGGGAAACTGCCAACTGCTGCCGGGGCTGTAGTCACCCAAATGGTCGTCAGGGGAGGCGGCTGTTATGAACGTGATACCAAAATTACTAAAAGATTGACGTAAAACAGAAGTATCGTTTTAGTAAGTCGGCTTTTCCCGCAAGAAAATAAATATAATATATAATATAATGTCTTTACATGCCCATCCGACGCATGGATCATCTTACTTTTCAGGCAATCGGGTGATAAGCCCGTAATGCCCTAATCCAACTAAGAAACAACAACACAAAGGCGGGCAATTGCCTTTCACGGGATTCGAACCCACGACCTCCGTTTTGTAAAGCGCGGGCCTATACCACTAGGCCACGGAGGCAATTACGATACGGATATTGACATTTACATGAAAAGTCTGACTTCTGTACTGCTTCTCACCTAAAATATACCGTATAATATACTGTAAAATTTTACATATTTAAATTTTGTAGAAATAAATAAGAATATTACGTAATTTTTTTTTTTACATTTTATTGTTAGTGTTAAAAGTGTGTTACGTCATTCTTCTGTAGACTGAAAGGTTCCTTATCTTTTTTTACACAAAAAACACTGCAAATCCAGCATTTTTCTCGGAGCACATTTCGCGCGCTCTGTTACTTGTCGAATGGCGCAAGCCGTGCGACTATTAGTTTTATATAACCAGTATACCCATTGGTCTCGTACCTTTGGTAGAGTGGTTCGTCTGTAAGTGGCCTCTACGGTTGGTTTAATACTCAAAGCTCTAATACCAACATAATCAATTGTTTGATTCAAACAAAGAATACAAATGAAACAAGTGATGGTAACCAGACTGGTCAACAAAATGAAATAAAACGGCTTCATGTTTATGTTTCGCGCTTCAAGACACGCGATGTGGGCATGCCTATCTTTTTTCAATACATTACGTTTTGTGTAAGCTAGGAAGGTCTGCTAATGCACGTATTGTTACCTTTCTAACTGAAATTTTAGTACGGGGCCTCGATGTAATGGCTTCATCCAAGGTGTAAGTCGTGAAATTCAAAACTAACGGTTTTTAACTTAGTAGATATGTCTAACAAAAATATATTTAAATTCTATACATTTATCACTTATTCTTTTCAGTGGAGTGAACAAAGAAACATTGATTAGATGATTCTCTGTTTTAAGAGTTCTCGACAACTACTAATAGGCAATATGTGACAGCGAGGTCACCTCCATCCGAGTGTCCCATCTATTTCTCCATAGTTTCTGCAAACGTTTTTTCACATTTTTTTTGTAAATAGCACAACCTGGGCGGGCGGTTTGCATTAATTCATGTAACGGTCGTACGCTCGGATAGCTGCATTTTCCCAGTAGTAGTTTTCTTAGATTCTCTTAGAGTTCGAATTGGTGATAATTCTTTACAACGATTGGAAAAAACGACAAGAAATCATTTACATACTTTGAATGTGATGTTAAATAAAAATAAAGATAGGATTTTTAATTTTCATACCTTTTTTATTATTTTGTTAATTTGCTTTTTACTACTAGTAGCCCGGGTTTAGTTGTCAATGTCAACATTTTATAATATTTCGTTATATCAGCTGATAACAGATTTTTATGGATGTGATCTTTATTTTAACAAATCAATATTGTGACTAGTTTAGTTAATTTATGGTTTCATTCTATTTATAGAGCATTTCATTATTTTTATGAATATAAAGAAGTTATCAAGTGGTATTCCTATTCACAATGTCCACTGCTATGACATTTGGTCAAAAACAGTTTATTCCAACTCCACCAGATAAAGGAAGTTTTCCTTTAGATCACGACGGATTGTGTAAAAAGAGTATGACAAGGTTTATGAAGTGTTTGTTTGATAATAATAACAATAATACTTTATGTCGCGATGAAGCAAAGGAATATTTAGCTTGCAGAATGGAAAATAACCTTATGGCTAAAGAAGATTGGGCCAAATTAGGGTTTCAGAACACCGAGTCATAAAATTTATAAATTTTAGCTTAATAGATAAGGAATCATTAATTGAAATAAATAGTACATCTTATATATTGTGGTTTTTCTTAATTAACACTTTTGATATAAAAATGTGTGGTGTTTATAAAGCTTCTGTGTTTGCAAATAAATGATCATGTCATAGTGAACTTGGATTATTTAGAAATAACTGTGATTAATTCTTCAATCATCATGTTTTTAATATACTACTACTATATTTATTTAACAAAATAATAAATATATATATTTATTTGAAATAAATTCTATTATAATATTTTCTTTCAGCATTTTTTTACTACCATTGATTCTGGGGAACTTACCATGAATGATATTAAATCTCTGGGTGGTGAATGCAGTGCAGAGCCAAGCAAATTCTTAATGATACTGTAATATTATGGGAAGGCTTGTTTGCTTGGATCGGGTGCACTGCCTGCTTGTGTTATAACTTTATATCATAAAAAATATATAGTTGTTTATATTCATCTTATGTAAAGCTATGGTAGCTAAGTGTCCAGTCACTCAGTTTTAATCCAGTAAACATTCAAATATAAAAAGTAAACAAACTATGCAAATAAACATTTGTTAATTTAAAATTAACAATTTTAAGTGCTGATATATCACATGCTCAATGGTGAATGAAAACACTGAGGAAACTTGCATATTTAAGAAACAAAAAAATCCACCAATATGGACTGGGGCTGCATGGCAGTCTGTATTCTAACACCCTGTGTACAAAGGCTGTTATAGGCAACAATACACTTATTTACCTTGTAAAGCAATTAACAATTTTACTACAACTATCATCTCTCGCTATAGGGATCATTTTTACAGGGCAATATCCTTTGTTATATAATTTAAAAGGCATCTGATATTGATTATTCTTATGCCTGTTGTTTCATTATAGTACTTTAATTAACAATTTTCCTCATTTTATTATTTTTGATGTGATTTATACAATCACTATATTATTATTCTAGCTGATTACACACACTAATGACAAGATGTTTTTTATGAGTACTTTAATATGTTAAAAGTAGTAAAGTCGCAGAAAAGAGTACTACAGGTTGGAGTTTACTTCTTGTAGACTTGGTAGTCTTGAAGGGTGAACTCCCTCTAGCTACATTTTACTCAAGACATTGATATGTTTTTAGGTACAATTGCAATAATAACGCCACATAATGGAAAGTAGATTGCTTTCATTACATAACTGCATGTGTTGGTATGCCTACCTTGTTCATTTGCCCAATAATTTTAACTCTCGTTACGCCAATACTTTATTTTCGTACGAACGATCGTACAGGGAGGTCTATATAAGTCATACACCTGGTGGTATACTACTTGCCCTCAGTGACGTGCCTAGGGTTATATCAAGCAAGCCCAAATTTTTTAACTAGTCTTAAGCACTTAAAATAAGATCGTATTTAGAAAGTGAAGATACTAATTCTAAAAAAATTATATTCAATAAGTTTTTAGATTCATCATGAACTCGTAAAAGGTAATTCTTGTTAGGCTAAGTGGCAAATAATATCAATTTATCTTTGAAAGAAGTTTCAATGCAATTTTTACTGAAATTACAAAAAGAAATAACAGCGTTTAAATGTTTTTGTGTTTCTTTAAAGCACCAGATAAATTATTTAAATCGTTGTAATCTGAAGAATTCCAAACATTCGTATTTTTACAAAACAATATGCAGCACCAACAATACAATTGAATTATTCTGAACAATTCATCAAAACACAAGCCTGGCAACTATAGACCTAATATATCATTGTTACTATCCATGAACAAGGTTTTTGAAAACATAATTTTAAACCAATTAACGGAATTTGTCTATAGTAATAATCTTATACATAGTGATCAGTATGGTTTCACTAAAGGTAAATCAACAACAGATGCGGCTGCTAAGCTCCTCAAGCATATTTTAACGCATGGGAGAAAACGCAGAATGCAATAGGTGTATTTTGCGATTTATCCAAAGCCTTTGATTGTGTGGGCCATCAAACATTATTATTAAAATTAAACCACTATGGTATACGCGGCGCTACACTTGACCTAATTGCCTCTTACTTAAATCAGAGAGTCCAGAGGGTTGATATAAATAATGTGAAATCAACTGGATCTCCTTTAACGATGGGTGTTCCACAAGGATCTATCCTTGGGCCATTTTTATTCTTACATTATATCAATGATTTGCCGTTTTATGTAAAGAATGTGACATAGTACTTTTTGCTGACGATACCTCCCTTGTCTTCAAGGTCGATCGTAATAGAAATATAAATGACGAAGTAAACGGTGCTCTGTTCCGCATACTAAACTGGTTTGAAATTAACAATTTAGTAGGTACTAAATGCCAAGAAAACTAAATGTGTGGAATTTACCTTACCTAACGTAAAATACAGCTCGACTAGTTTATTTCAGTTATTTTTATAGTATTCTGTTTTATGGTATTCTATTGTGGGGTAGTGCTGCTGAGATAAATTCAGTATTTATTCTTCAAAAAAGAGCCGTTCGAGCTATTTATAACCGAGAGCTCGAAATTCCCTGCGTGAGGTTTTTTAAAAAAGTGGTATTCCTACAGTTGCCTCACAATATATACTCTATAACATATTATTTATCCGACAAAATTTTAATACTTTTCTGAAACTCAGTGACGAACAAGTGGTAAATACTAAAAACAAGAATAAGCTTGTAACACCTCGGTTTAGTCCCCAAAACGTTAAAAAATTCTTTATGTGCTTGAGTATACACATAAATAATAAAATTCCACAAGATGTCCTGGATCTACCATTTGAGCGTTTTAGAACTAAAATTAGAAATAATCTATTACATAAATCTTATTATACTGTTCTCTTGAACAGTATAATAAGATTTATGTAATAGATTATCACTTCTGGTGGACCAAAATGCGTGGAATATAGTTGATTGACTCGTATGTGGGATAGATATTATTGTATTAAAGTAATTCTGTAACGACATTTTAAAATAGCAACTGTGGAGTTTCACGCCGGCTCTTCTCAGCAGAAGTGCATTCCGAGCCGGTGGTAGCTTCCTCATGAACTAAGATGTAAAAATGACATTCATAAGTGCTTGTAAAGGCCCTATTTGAATAAAAATATTTTGATTTGATTTAATTTGAAATGCAATGCAAAACAAATCCAGCGCTTTCTAAATACGATCAAAAAGTGTTCATGACAAAATACCCAGATTTGTACTGTCGCTTACCGCACAAGGTAGCTTATGGTCGTCGAACTGCTTTACAAAATATAAATATAATAAACATACAAACATAAAAGTAAACCTTGACTCCCTTTTTTAGAGATCAAGAGGCCACACACACAC
>DWHO01005275.1:0-10419 GCA_018247575.1 Eurytides lysithous rurik | reverse complement strand
GAGCTGGCGCGCAGCCTGCGCGAGTGCCCGCGCATGACGCCCGAGCAGCTGAAGCGCACCGACCTCATCACGCAGTACATGCGGCGCGGCGAGGCCTGCGAGCCGTGCGCGCCGCCCGTGCTCGAGCTGCAGGTGGACGTGGCGGACGCGCCCCTCAACCTGTCGAAGAAGTCGCCGTCGCCGCCGCGCGCGCCCTACATGCCGCGCATGCTGGAGGCGTGAGGTCGGCCCGCGGAGCCGCACGCCTCCGCCACCCCACCCCGACCTACTTTAAATTGAATAAACTATGTAGTTAATAATCGTTCGCAAATCGGTTTAATATATTATATGTGATAATTCGTTTAAGACGCGTGCGTGCGTGGCCGGTGCGGGACGAGGAGAGCGCAATAGACTGAAAACATAATTTAAGACTATATAAGTATAATTTATAATGCAATGCAGCGCCGGTCGCGGTGTGTTTGTGTGTGTATTGTATGTGCGTATGTGAGCGTGCTCAGTCATTTGTTTGTTAATATAATGACAGGTTGTCGATTTAAAATAAAACAAACTTGTAAAAATTTCTTATGACTTTAATTCCACTGCCCTTACACATTACAGCCCGAAGAAGCATTTCTTTAAAAAAAAAAGAATTTTTTTGCAGCGATATAACAAAATAAGTCACTTTTGGTTAGTAATACCAAATTTTATATGGTAGACATGAAAAGAAAGTTCTTAGATTCTGATCTGATCTGATACACCGATTAAGCATACTACAAGTACCAAAATTTGTAAAAAGAGAGTCATAACGTTTCTAAACTTAGCAAAAGTCAACAGAACAATCAATTTAAATTACTGAAAACTATTTTGAAATTCATCACTTTCTTAAAAACACTCGCAGACAAATTTCTGAACGAAAATGTCTAGTCAAACGTCATTGTTGTCAAATTAAGCCGACGTCCTATACGTCAGCTGCTTCCATAATAACAATCAGTGACGTTATAGACCTCAAGGCCATTTTCGTTAGGGCAGAATAATGAACGCGGAAAAACGTCCGAAATGTCTGTCGTAAGACGTCCGATGTAAACAAAGCGTGGAGGGCAGTCGTCGCCCGCGCCGTTTCCGCAGCGATTGACCTAGCGTTAGTTCCGTCTTCCGGGCAGTCAAACGTCCCTTTCCTCGTTTCCCAATGATACAGTCGAATTACGAACGTGATACGTTTGAAACGCCATTTAATATGGCACTACCCAGTGGCGGTATTACCATACAAGCCCGAACGCCCGACTTAATAAATCAATATTTATATTTAATACACGGGAGTATTGCACGCTTTTAAATTGGAACGTTGCGGGAATTATGTGCTAATTAAATTTTACTCTTTAGTAGAGCAAGCCGAGCTTTTGTGCTTGTATGATAGTACCGGGTAGTACCGCCACTAGTACTACCCGATCAGGCAGAAGATTTTCTATCGTGTTGGATTTCTTGTAATAATGCATCGATTGAGATAGTGTCTCACTCTTTAATCTATCGAGTTTTTAGATACGTCCATAGTTGTTACGTATTATACGAAGAGGCTGCTCTAATGTTAATGGGTTACCGCCTACATTAAAACCCTTAAAAGAATGGGTTAAAAAGTTGACCAAGATTTTATAATGTGATGGTCTAATATGACCGGTGTACACATTTGTATAACACGAGCTACTACGTTACTTTATTACAATCGAAGAAAATCATTATAAGCCTGTTTCATTTTGCATTCAGTTGCTCTAATTAAGCAAGATAATGAGCGAGAAGAATTCTTGATGCTAAATAAATTCCTTCCCCATAATCTCACAATAACATTCAGGTTTTAAAATAAACAGTTCGGAACACAGTGTCTCAGCGGTTGCCCAGAAATTTATAGTGATAAATCAATATGCTGTCACTACTCTAAAAATATTTTGTTGTTGGAAAACGAGAATGCGTTCACATAATTGCTTGGCGGTGAAATACAATGGACTCTATGAGAGACCATTCCGCCCGAAGATGAACCATACATAAAGTTTTGTTATGTCTTTGAACAGACGAAGGTTTGAAACTGAAGTGATGATAAAAATATAACAGTATTAACATCAAGTTAAGTCGTTATATGACTTAAATCAGGAGTCGGAAACCAGCGGCTCATAAACCACTACGGTACGTCCCTTATACCCGATATGGTAATCTAAAAAAGCGTTAATTAGACGAATTGTGGCCCGCACCAATATCCTCATAACATTTGTGGCCCGCACAATTATTCTAATAACCATTGTGGCCCGTATATAACAAAAGGTACCCGTGACTCAAATTATAAATAAAAATGTCTTTCGTTGACTTGCCTATAATTCACAATGGAACTAATGAATATTATTTTTAGCGTAAGTATAATATTTGGAATGGACACGGACTACTATTCATCGAGAATAAAATTAACCCCTTTTAACCAAACCAACTAAAGTTGTAAATTTTGTATACGAATAGCAATAATTGGCAGTACGAACCAGTTGCGGTGATATGTGTCAGAGGTCATAGGGATATTCCAGTTTCTTTGACGGCGTGGGACGAGAATTCACGTCGCCGTTTGTTAAAGGGCATAGGAGCATTTTAGTTCAAAAATAGCTCGGGAGATGATTTACAAGAGGGAAGGCAGAGCCTTTCTTTATATACATATATGAAAAATAGGCGTAAATTAAATTATATGCACTTTATTCACATCTCGTATATGTAAATTAAAATTAAGGAGTTAAGTATTATTTGGTAAAATCGTAAGAAATTCTTTTTTGTAAATATGTAAAAAATAGTATAAATAAATATTCTTTCCATAAAATGAGAATCTTTTTACCAAATTAATGGTTGTGATTCTCTTTGGGAAAAGGTTCGATATGTTACAGGGTATAAGAACATTTTAATGTCCATCTCGTGTCGTCAGTCGTCAGTATCGTCGTCATGCATGCAATGTAAAAGAGGACGGAATACCACACAAATGATAAGAGAAGCAAGAGACTTTCCTTTGTTTCTTTTAAGATACGTCAGTGCTAAATAAATAATAAATACTGGCAACTGAAAGCTTAATGTTTCGCATCACCGCATGTCAAATGGCATAGCACCTTCATCAGCACATTTAAAAGATAACACTTGTAACATTTCTATGCTACTTACAATGCCGTTAAAGGACTATGTAAACGTTCTACGTCATTTAACAAAAGCTTGCAGAAATTTCACGCCATCACATAAATGTCAGAATCATCTCGGGAATATTCCACACCCTTACACAATTGACACCAACACCCAACACATGAGGTATCTAAAGTCAAAGAAGCATGTAGACTTTTCTCTTTTCAATGTTTGCGTTGTACTAATTCAACGACAGTCGACAGATTAATGATAGATATTGGCAACATTCGAAATATCCCCTACTGTAATTCAGTAATGTCTAGAATATTCCATTGCAACGGTCGAAATTGGAAGGGTATATAAAGGATTCATAAACTGGGTCTATTGTTGTGCTAAGCCGATTGTCAAATGGAAAAGGCTCGAAACTTCTAGAGGGTTCGATGCATCGCCTGGACAAGGCGATGGAACAAACGCATCGCATCGATCGGGAGCCCGGGCGGGTGCAACGTGCGTCGCAAAGGATAGCGGGCGGGTGTATTGACCGGCGCGTCGCAGCGGCGCAGTGCGGCCCTGCACTTGACTCGTGGCGGTGCATCGGCCGCCGCGACCCGGGGAGGCCGCCCCCACCGTCCTCCGCTCCTGCGATGCACGCCGTCCTCTCGGCGCTCAAATGTCAGGGGTGAGCAGTGATTAAGTTGCGGACGCCTGTCGATTACGCTCCGGCGAATTGCATTCGAATAACAAGAAACATACACAAATTTATTAACACTCCAGCTTCGGTGCCAACGGAGAAAACATCGAAAATCGAGGTTGTCTGTTTTAGTCTGATTCGACGGACAAACGTATTTTTTCTTTTAATTTAATAAAAACAACTGATGAATGTCTAATTTAAGCTACTGTTATGTTACAGAGGATCATATTTTGTATGTCGTGTAATATACCTGCTCATGCCACTATTGATTTTACAATCACGAAAAAGCCAAGTAAATTAACCGAGGTACAACAAAAAGTGGTACGACTACATCTATAACCTTCAATATACTCTCAAAAATCTGCTCCATCCCAAATAAAAAATAAACCTTAGCTTAGTTCTCGGTTAACATACCTATTGCAGAAATTTACGATTCCGATGACGAACATAAACAAAAATAAATAAGTAATGTTTGTGGGCACAAGTTATCGTCCTGATAAATTATTTCTTAACGGCTTTTAATGATAAGTACTTGAATGTGCCCGTTATGCGTCTTGCCCTTGATAAATGACAGTTCAATTTAATAGCCCGCTATTGTTATACATGTTATGACGGGCGCTTCATACGTACAGCTACCGTAAATATCGGAGACCTTCAGGCGACATACGGAAAACCCCGAATAAGGCTGCCCGCGACCTTGTAGGCACAAGGTCGCGCCCGGGCGCCGGTTCACGCGGAAACAGGACTGCTTTTAACGCCTAATAATATAATATTTTAATTTCGTTTCGAATCAAGTAACCCTTGTTGGTATAATTTCGCTTATAAGCTCGTTGGAAAAGACACATCGAATTTTTAAAATGGAACCCAATTGAAATTATCTACAGATTGACTCATTGCGTACAGTTGATCGCCAACGGATAAACGCTACGAAAAATTTCAACCGAGTTACATAGGTAAAAACAAGCCGAACAAGCAAAAAAATCAATATTCGGGTGATTAACTTGATATATTCGTCTTTTCGTTTGTGTTTCGCGTCGCTTCGCCTTATGCTAATACTTCAGATATTAAATTTTGCACAAAGATGGTAGGCGGAAAAAGTGTAGGCCGGGGGTGGTGTGTGGGCGCGGGGTGTCAGGGGAGAGTGGGGTAGCGCGGGGCGGCCGGCTCCAAGGTCGCAGAGTCACAGCCGGGCAAGGTCGGCGTGCCCGCGCGTGCCCGCGCTCCCCCCAGCCCGCCCCGCACACCCGATCACTCCCTAGATTTGCGTGGGATGTGACCTTTATCCACGCTCTGGAGAAATAATTGTATATAACATAAATACTCCATGTTTTTTTTTTAGGATTACGTAACTCATTGGCATTGAACAAGGTAATTAGTCTGTGCTGCATCTGTCAGCCTTTTATTGTAATGCTTTTTAAAATGACAAAAATTTAATAATTTTAAATTAATGTCAAGGGAAATATGCATGTAAGCATGACATTGTCTAGAAAACAAGTACATTTTAGATAATAGTGTGTATTAAAAATTTGGGTATTTGCTCTCAAATTTTCGTCAACATTCAGATTCCGAATAACTAAAAATTAAACATTTGAAGTAAATTAACAATTTGACAAACGATGAATTTATGATTATGCCGACTTTGTATTTTAACTTGTTTTTTTTTATATTCCAGTCCTCCTATTTCCCGAATGAAATTACTATCTTCCTTACTTCTATAAAAATATGAATGTTATCATTGTCTTATTCAACTTTCTATAAAATTGTAATTGTAAAAATAGTTGAGTTGAAGTTTCTCTTAGGTATACATATAGTGCCATACATACATGCAATAATGTATTTTACTATATTCTCGACGCATACCTACAATGCTTATATGGAATAGGTTTCTCAGTCTTTACGGGCCAATATGACTTAGGGACATTTAAGAAGGGTGCCTATTCTGGCATTTAAGGTTGGTGACACATATGCAGGTCCCGTCCCCTTATGAGAGATGATCGCTTACCATCAGCTGAAGCATTTCCCTTCTATCCCATAAGAAAAATCTATGAGAATATACTAACTGTTTTCACTTAAATACTTTTGTCTGTCTAGACACTTAACTTCCAATTTATAAAATAATTTTATTATATGACCAAATAATACCCTAAAAACCTAAATAGCAAGACAATTATAATTAAGAATTTTACGATAAAAAATACCTGAAAAATTGCAATCTGTATTGAAAAATGTATCTATTTGTTTCTGAAATGAAAAATAAATGGTACGTTATTGAAAATAATTAAAAAAATATATAAATTCTTGGCATTACTTTAATTTAACGCTAGGCATTAAACATGTGTTATACACTTATTGAGTATGGAAATGTTTATTAGAAAATGATTGAATTAATAAACTTATTGCGCGCCTTTTTCAATATTTATCTAAACATTTATATAATTTAATGGCGGTATAGCTATACAATTTTATCTAACTTACATGTTTAATCATTTTTTTAATCTTGGAACACGTAGTTGTATGTAATGTGCGGAATCTGAACATAGTGTGTTCGATAAGCGAACTTTTCCGGGAATGATAGCATGAGCCCGCCGAGAGCCCCCTTACGTCACCTGCCCCTAACCTTCGCGTCAAATACACGTGTCGCCATTATTGTAATAGTGTACCTAACGCTAAGCATATGTTAAAATAATTGTATTTCCATAACATGACTGTAGTACGCTAGTATTTATCGTTTAGTAGTATTTGCCCTCAATCCATACAGGATATATGTACAAACATAAAATACAATATTAATTGTTTGCCGTTACATTTTTAATGCGAAAGTCATAATCAATTACAGTTGAATTTCGACCACTAGGCAATCGCTTTTTAAATTTAAGACTAATAGATATTCGTGTTGAGACTAAAAAATCATATTTGCGAAAAAGAAATGAGTTAAGGAAACAACAGTGTTGTGTTATGTAAAGTGCGACGTATTTTCATTTGCAAATGGTCCGACCTCGACCTCGGAGACGAACGACTGAGCATGCGTTACGTGCTCTCATTGCGTAAGTGTGATACATTTGTTTCAAATGAGTTATTTTTAATACGATTTTAGCGATATTCGACAATGAAAGTACACCTCCTCTTGGTAACAATATCTGTGGCCTTGTTAACAGACATTTTGGGATAAGAATCTAGGTTAGAAGCGATCAGGAATCGAGGGCACACGTAATACTACAATATATTAGTCAGCCATATATATAGCTTTATTGTCTGAAATTGAATTGGTTTTTTCTATTTCATATCTAAAAAAGGTAATAGGTCGTCTACAGATAACTACAAAATTCTCTGATTGTGACTTCTTTTACGACGTTGTGCTTACTTTTATGGTATATGAATATAAAACCGCACTTTTTCACCAATTTTAGCATCGGCAACTTCTAATCATGAGAATATTTTTATTATATATTGAGAATTCATTTTAAGAAAATTGTTAAAATATGTATGTAATATTTAATGAACAATACAGATAATATCCATGCTCTAACGCATCATTTTCGTGTTTAACAATAGTGATGCGACTTTTTTTAAGATGTCTTTATTGTTTTAACACTTGATCTTCAGAAATAAAATGATTAAAAAAAACGAGCGTTTTAACAATTTAATGTGAGTAACTGCCTGATCATATCAACAATTTTTAACATAATTTACGTACTATATCATAAATTACATTCATTTATACAATTACTATAATTATGCCCGATATTTTTACGTTCTAGCTCATTACCGGGCTATGCTAGATAAACTACATGTACGTTTATACTAATAATTATTAGACCTTTTTTTCAGAGTAACATTTTTTGTTAATAATTGAGAAGGATACATACATATATACAAAATAAACAAATTGGCCCAAAGTGGTTTTTTAAAAATGTTATGTTGTGACGTCATTTTGAAGTGATTATAATTTGAAATCAACTTAAAAAATACTTGGTTTAAATCAATAAATCTAAATTGTAGATAAGCGAGAGGGAATCACGAATAGAACTTGGTCTTTGGGGAGGGTCGACTTTTGTTGGTTGCATAACTTATAGTGCTCTGGGAGGTGGAGTGGTCGGGAGAGTTCGGGAGCGGCCGGGAGCGGGGTGGCGTGGGCGCCGGGGTCGTGGCAAGGTCGTGCAGGTCGCAACCGATCGCTTACCGCTACCCCTTCTGGACTACCGCACGGTAAACCCCGTCATCGACCACGTTCACAGCTTCCGCAATTTAAACCACATTGGTATTATAGATATATAATGCAAACTTTTTTTTCCGCAACTCGGTGTCCACTAGTTACATAACATATTTATAAAAACATAAATTTTTTAGTGTTATTTTTAGTCTTGTGCTAGTTGTGGCAAGCAGATTTTTTTTTATAAAATCGGTCGAAAGCAATTTTTTTTCAACAAATTCAATAAACGTTGGTTTTAAGTTTGCCAGAATTTGCTTTTATACATGTTCAATGATAGTTTTTTACAACGTGAATCGATTTGGTTGTTTGAAAGGGAAATGTAAGGGAATAGTTGAGGCGGGATATGTACGATTATAATTGCTTAGTGAATTCATGACGATTAGATACATTTAATGAACTTTTTAATAGTGAAAAGAGCATATACGATAATCGGACAAGACCCAATTCAAAAAATCTTCCACAAAGGTCGACTTTACATTTTTTGTCTAATAAACAAGTTATCTAATCACTGTCTTAATAAAATAACTACAATTTTAATATCAATTACCAAATTTTTACCAAATGTAAGTTGAAATACATGATCTACATATACCAGTGATTCCCAATGTGGTGCAGGTGGGCCCACTGTGGTCCACGGGAGACCTGTGATTAAATCTAATCTTCACCATGTTTTGACGAGTTTTGGGAATATGGTACAAATGTAGCAGCAAGGGATTCACAGTGATCAGTAAAATTTTGAAAGTAGTCTATGACAAAAACAACATTAGGAATCCCAGATCTATACGTTACTGTATCGAAAACTATTGGCCAAGCTTTTTATATTGTTGTTGTCTTTTGATCATATTTTCTACAATAAAGACTTGCTAGCACTCATTACCTCGCATCTGTAATTATTTGATAATTATAATAAATTCTTCTTATGCTCTCACATATTTGGGACATTTAAATTTCACATTCCAATTCACACCTTTTTTAAGTGCAGATTCAGAAGTTAGCTGGATACGTCTTAGTAAATCAATAAGATTGTAGGTTAGTAAACTGCAAAATGGACGGTCCTTCAAACAGTTGACTGCTCTTGTAGGGTATATCCAAAGGGCTGGCAGCCGCCCCGACCTTGCTGGGGGACATTAAATACATGTAGGTCAGTAAGATTATTCGCCCTTGACCCACCAGACAGGCCTATGTCGTTGTGTTTTCATTAAGAACATTTTTTTAAGTATTTCCACATTGCCAAATGTTTGAAGTAGACTATTCAATCATAGTCAGAAAATTGTGAAACATAAATTGAAGTCTTGTAATAGAATTTATGTAGCCCTGTCCTGTACGAAGCCCTTCGCTCATAATTCAATTTTATTATTTTAATTTAAATGTTTCAAGAGCTTTTTTAAAAACATTAAAAATATTTAATGCAATACAAATATTTACAATTGCAAACAATTAATACATTTGACTGACCCGTTGGTGTAGTGGTTAGTGATCCTGAATGCAAAACCAAAGGTCGTGGGTTCAAAGGGGTGATGAGCATAGGTATTTGTTCTGTGTCTGGGTGTTAATTATCTATATAAGTATATATTTAAAAATATATAAGTATGTTTATCAGATGGCAATGTGTAAGAGGTCCCATGATATTATTATTATTATTAATACGTGTTACATTTGTAAATTTACGAATGTATCACGTGTAACGTAAATTAAAAAATATTTAATATGTACATCATTTAATAAATTTCTATGCCGTGAGAACGATCGGTGAGTGAGAAAGCGGAGATGCTTTTAGTCGAAGTCCACGCTATGATGACATCGAGTGTTTGTTCTCAATTCCATTATGGTGAATTATTTATTAATCCGTTATTTAAATTAGCTTTATAATAAAGTAATGAGCGGAATATATTAAATTCCCCCAAGCTATCTCTCCCAGAAAACCAAGATAAGTTTGTGCCAGATGATATAAAATATGTTTATGACAAATATAAATGTAACATCTATAACGTATAAATAAATAAACGTATGTATAAACAAATTAACGATAGAGGTACGAAAACAAAGTCCATTATCTTAATTTTCTATAATCAAAATTCACAGATCGAACATTTGACATAGTTTTACTATTAACCCTACTACTACTACACGTACCGTGAGCATGCTTAGATCGAAATCGGGGAACGAACTACACTACAACACTACACTAAGTGGTAGAACTTTCTTGTAGTCCTCCTGGGCTGGAACCACTACATTGCGAGTAATTCTATCGCCAAGTAGTAATACTATTACCGCCCAGAGTAATTACCGTGCTTACTCGAAATATAGCATCTTAAAGCTCTGCTTAAAGCGCGGATCAGTTTCAAGAATATCCTACCTGGCACTGTGCTATCGTGGACAAAAATGAACCATGGTCGTTATAGTGTAGATC
>DWHO01005274.1:0-10420 GCA_018247575.1 Eurytides lysithous rurik | reverse complement strand
CCGGCCGTGTTTGGGTTCCTCTTGGCTTCGCCGTGGGTGACCAGGCCACGGTTACTAGAGCCCCTCCGCCACGACAATGCGGGAACCCGTCGGAGGGGTACCTAACAGGGGCCCTGCGATATCCTCAAGCAAGGAGTTCCAACGTAGTGTAGCCTGAACAGTAAAGGAATTACCGATGAAACTAGAACTGTGTTTAGGAATTGTAATTTCATCCAGATATAGGAATTGTAATTTGGTTTCAGAGGTAATTGCCGTTTCAGTGCAGCAAAAATGTGAAATGATTTACCACCACCACTACAAATGACTATGTCCCAATATTCTTTCCTAAAACGACTTAACCTCATTACACTTATCAAGCAAAAGTTTTTGTTCCGTGCAGCACTTTCGCCTTTATTTCTTATTGTTTTTCCGATTTTTAAACGGTTATTTAATATTGTTTTTTTTTTCTGTCTTCATTTTATATTAATCTTTTTGAAGACATCAATCTGTAATCAAAAATGTCTAAAGCCGCAAGTTGTATACTAAGGAATGAGCTGAAAATCTTGGTTGAGAACTTTCAACATAGCTAAAGCTTAGCTAAGCTTATTTCCTTTTTGCCTACTACTTTGTTATTTTTTTAATTGAAACTGAAACTTGTTTATTTTATTATTTGTTTTAATGTAATGTTTCTGTCTTTAGTAAATATGGCAAATAAATTATTATCATTATATACAGTCTTGGCCAAAGCTATTGATTATAATAATTTTCTACAGGTTCACATCATTATTTATTCATATAAAATTAATAATTCAAAAATAATTAGGTAAATTTGCTTATTACCTTTTCTAAAATATGTATATAATATATATATACCAGTAGTTTTTTAGTTATTACCGTGCAACGCGCCGTAGCGTTACAGAGAACATCCATATTTTTGTTGATCAGTTCAAAGTAGACCTAATAAAACAATGAAATTATTTTTCTCTACGCAAATTATTCGTTAAGCCATCTACCATAATACTTTCTTAAATTTGCATAATTGAAGAAAACACCTACAATAATTAAACGGCTAAAAGAATTTCTCAACAGCTGTTTGCGTTCAACAACACAATGGAAAATTTAAGATAATTTTGTTTGAACAATGAAACTAATTAATGAAACGTACCTAACCGTTACGTTTCACTCGGATAAATTATAAATATCCCCGTCTAAGCATAAAGAACACAATATATCCGCTTTCTAGATCAAAGTTATGTTTATATAATGAATGAATAGGTCTGACTCGTGGTCAATTTATATGACTGAGTGATAATTTACTATTATTATCGAGTAATAACGTAAGTATTACTCGCACGCATAGTTTATATGTAAACTTTTATGTAACTTCTCAGTAAAAAAAAAACTAAATTTGTATTATCACAAAACCTCTAGACAGCCGCATAATGAATTGTTAATACAAATATATGAAAGCGCCATCTATACAACCATATTTATACCAATAATACCCAAAGTAAAATAACTGCGTCGAAAATATTTTAAAGTTAAATAAAAACTTTTAAGTAATATAACATTTGGAATAAATAACTCTAAATGAAATGTCTGAATTAAACAACAATTTCAGACATTTTATCTAATATTTCTATTTAAAAGCGACCTAGTGTCGTAACTCTTCCATGAGGAAACGTCGTAACAAATTCATTAAAAGCTCCGAGATGGCGCTATGAGTATTCAAAACAACTAAGTTGTCACGCCCAAATATAACTTATCGCTAAGTGATTGCATGATATTGTGAAATAGAAAGTTATCTTCTACAGTTTTCTCAGTTTTTTCAATTCATCACATGTGAATAATAACTTTATTTGCGTCTTTTTATCTTTGCAATAATATTGCAACAAGAAAATGACGTTTGATAAATTTGAAGTGGTTTTCAATTATGGCAGCAACATTGGCTGTCTCGCTCTAGTACCGATATCGAATGTGAATGTCGGAAAGAGATAATGGCAGTTTTGTTGCGCTTAAAATAAACCAGACCTTCGTATCAGCTGACAACCAAAGCAAAACAGTCGGTGCGCGACCATCTTGTCAAAACTGGAGTTAGTGACAACAAATAAATATTGTAAAATGTCCTAGATCGTGTGTGATGACTTAACATTATATTCACATTTTGTAAAGTATTGTGTGCAGTTTATTCTTGTGTTGTTTTAAACCCAGTTACTATACATTTTACTCAATAATTTGGGTTTGTGTTGCGCCAAATGACGTCATGTGTGTGATTATACACGTATCACTGGCAAGTTCGTAAGTATTTTCATCTATTCTTCTATTAATATTACTAATTGAGTGTTAATTCTGTATCGCTTTCTGTTTGGAATGTTTGAGTTTCATTCATTATGCGTTTAGAAACTCTGTATAAAGCTCGACTACTTCCCGTACTGTATTTGAAGTTGGCAGTTTACAATGCCCTTGAAAATTATGCAGCAAAAATCACATTGTCGCTATGCCGATGGAATGATTAAGGAGACATCACCACTTTCTACATTTTTTTACGAATTCGATCCTGCAAAGACGGCGGTGGATCAGAAATTCCATCAGTCGCGTTTTTAAGTCAACCATTCCGCTTAGCAACTACGAGTGACTTTTGCGTACTTAACTAAAAATGGAACGCTCTCGACTCGTAGAAAATATTGTTCTGTATGAAACATCGTGTATTGTCGATTGCAAATGTGTTATTCGCACTGCTGAAAATGGCCGTCGCGGCTTAAGCGTTGCCTACATGTTTCTTTTTATGTAGCACAATATACGCCAACTTTCGACTGCGTCGGTAAGTCGACATGCAATCGTTCGCGACACAGTTGCATAGAATATATTTACGAACTTCGTTATGTGAATGTGTTTGTGTTTTTTATATTATCTGTTTGGGCACCGAGCATAATGCCGATAGATAAGGGCAAGTGTACATCTCGCATCCGTAATGGGCGAAATGTTTTGAATGGACGGATTTATTTAATTTTAAACGAACTGGACGCGCCGCCGTATAGATTTCGTGGCCGCGCCAATAAATGTACACGATATTTAATAACCGCTCACTAATTAGTTCTTTGTTCGACGCTATGAAAAATATAATGTATACACATTTATTTATAGGTATGTCGGTAACTGGCAGATAATGCCAAACCAGTTCGTCGACGAACGAAACGTTTTATTATCCCACTTCGATTTTTTATCTCGCCATTTTGTGATGTTTTTCCTTTTTTTTTCTTTTTTCCGTTCTAGGCTAAACAAAAGCACACAATATTTTCACACGCGAGAGGCGCATCGATTCTTCTTATTGCGACATGACTGAAGACATTTACTAATGCAGTATTCCCATTCTCGATTATAAATATAACATTACCTTCCTTGCTAAAAGTTGATATTATTTATTAATAATGACTTTTATATTGAATTAGCACATGGGCTGCGACTGCGACCTTTTATATTTCAGTGTATTGAAGTTTCTTTTATATATCTTTAGCGATGATGATATGAAAATGACTGCCTTCTTATATTTTGTACAGTATAACGATTGCACACTCGTCTCGCACCGAATTGACCTGTAAGAAAATAGAAAGAGAGATGTGTTCCCAATTACATTTAAAAATTAGCTTGTATCAGCCCTATTTTTACTGAGTTCGTTTAATTGTGGGAAATTAAACTAAGAAGGCTTTTTATTGATCTTTTTGACGTGCGCACACCAATGTCCGCGTCCTTGCATTTAACAAGTCTATTGGTTATTATTACAAAGTTACGTCCGTCCCTAGGTTAGGAAAATGAGTCGCCATGTCGATTCACGTATGACTAATGACTTTTATAATCTGTACAGATAGCGTATTTGATTGACTATTTTATCTTAAACGGTTGTATAGATTTAATAGAATCGTGTTGGAGGTGTATGTTTGTGAATTATTTTTATCTATGTTTTCGCTGTATCGTGAAGACTCGCGCTTTAAATTTGTTTTTTTTTTTAAACAAATAATTTTAATAAACAAAAAGAGACCTCATCTGACTGGTATGACCGTTTGTCGGAGTTCGTAGTGGCTTTAACCACTGCAATAGCCTTCTGGCTAGAAGCGCAATGTTTCCAACATCATATTAATATATAGATTAATACGTAAGAGAAAACTTTGGACCCCTTTACAGCCTATTGCGCTCGCGGTGGAGAATGAAATATGGCAGTTATAGTTTTGTGGACATTATTTTTTTATGTTATTCATGAAACATATATTAAATTAGATAAGCTAATCCGTTCATTGTTTACGTTTATACTACTGATGTCAAACAATCTGTTTGTCAAATCATAAATGTCATAGTCAAAAAACTATATTACCCAATTACTAAAGAGGACTCTCAAGAAAACCGCCTTGGTCTATTTCGACGACTAAGCGATCGGTATTAGTGACAGAAACATCTTTAAATTTGATATCTGAGTCTGGCGAAGAGCTAAAGTAAAAAGCTAAAGTAAAAAAAAACTTATTGAAGTATTTTGCGCATAAAATAAATTGAGGTTTTTATCATCCATGCATTTAGTTAAACAAACCATATAAATTGTCGTTTTTAAATAAATATCAGTTATATTTTCACACGATATCCGAAAACAGTAACCGAAGTCCGCATTAAGTATATTAGATTCCCCCATCGGCCTAGAATCTTGAAACTTGGCAAGCAAATTGGTTTTATAGCACAGGTCAAAGCATAACCGCACCGATGGGCGTTTTTTTCTCGATCCTTAACGTAATATCCTAAAACTACTACTACTTAAATCTAAATATACCAGTAATTAGGTACTTTGTTTGTTTTTTTTTTCTTTTCATTATTACTGACCTTCTACATTTGAAAATGGACCTAATTTAGGGATCCTTCTCGCTTTTCGTTTCATTTTAAATTCTCGGCGTTTTGAACACTACAGATTTTATGGTCAGAGTGAGTTGATACACGTAACATTTGGCATAAGTCACCAGGCCTACCCTCAAAACTTTTAATTCTTTATTTCGGTACAATCCACGCAAAATGATAAGGTTGATAAGGCATTCTGCGATACCTTTCAGTCATGGAGTGTCAATATGCTTAGATTGAATTTTATTCATCGTACACTTCGGAACCTATGATTTATTAGTAGAGTCCAAACATGTTCCCCGTTGAAGTTGGGAGGTTTCTTAATTTCAATCGTCTCTTATCTAACCTGATAAAACGGTTGGGACCAATAAAAATATGGTCGCGAACTGCAAACTTCTTTAACCGGTACTTTTACTGGTACTCGTCATCAACCATGTTCTTTTATTTGGGATTTTACAAAATTTTCGGTCTAGCACACTTCTGGCACCTACAGAGGGATATTTCACTTACACATTCACTGCTGACCCAAAAAATCGTTCAATACAGCGATGTGACTTTCCTCGCGCTAGGTGAGGCGTTTTTTTTATAATTACTATTTTTATTTTTTGACAAAACATATGTGTTGCCCGCACGGGCGACCCGACTGGAAAACACACCGGTGCGTTTACCGCACTGCGAGACGCGATTTATTTCGAACACACATTTGTGTTAAGCCGCACGCGCGTTTACGGTTGTTTTTCAGCAGTGAATGTGTTAATCCAAGTATACATAGATATAATCAGACAATCGTATTATATTGAAGCCCACAGATTGTGTTACGACGATTGAACGAAGTTTTGATGGAACTAATGTAAGTCAAATCTCTAACCTTTTCGACAATGCCTCCAATATTTCCGGCGTTGTAATGCCTACGGTTGGAGTTAATTTAAAAAACAAAACTAAATCAGCAAAAATTAATAACAATTTTAATAACTGTGTCAAGTGGTAGGGCTGTTTTACTGGTGATGGGGATTTCAAGTTAACCTATCAGGGCACTATGTTCCGGTTTGAAGGACAATGTTGCCATTGAATGATATAACATCTTAAATCTCCAGGTCACGAGCGCAGCATAGAGCCAATCAGGTTGCGTACGGCACTTTGTTATTGTGAACAGACGTGACATTTTCAATCAGACGCATGTCTTACTAGAGGAGTGCTTCGTTTCCCAAAAAAAAAAATAACCAAAGACAACAATCTTTCTTTTTATTACTTTTCTTTATGCCTGAAATACTTCTGGTATTGTTGCTCACCAGGTGGGCTCGCTTGCTTGTCGATTTAAAAGCAATATGGAGTCGATTAATACCTGCAACGCAAGTAGCACTAACGCGCCGGTATATAGCCCGCCGGCGGGTGTCGCGACTCCAGACGCGTGGTTTACGGCGCCCCTGGACAGAGCGCCCGACACCGGCATCGACTCGACCAACGCCGAGGCCATATTGCAGACACCCAGTGCCAGCATTTCCTGAGTCGCATCCACGTACTTTCCTTCGGCTGGCGACAACGGAGTAAAGAGTAAAGCATGCTGCAAGCATTATGGGATTTCGGTTTGGTCAACGTATTTACCTATATATATTTGGTAGAGTGCAGTGCAAAGCGTTTGGACTGTTCAGTTAGTTCAAACGCTGGAAAGCAATCTACAGTCACGGACAAGTATGTTACTTAAAATCGGGTACAGTCTATATACGATCATTTCTTGTTACCACCAGAAAATAATATTCGATTGGAAGTTTAAGGTCAGATACTAAAAGTTTTAACGGTAGTTTTTCCAAGTAACTTTCATTTACTGAAGATCTCTTATATTTCTAAACTTTAAGGATGCATGACTAGCTCGTTGCTGTAGTGGTTAGTGCTTCTGACTGCAAAGCCAAAAGTCGTTGGTTCGATTCCCACCCAAGATAAAATATTTGTGCGATGAGCATAGGGCATAATTAACACCCAGACACAGAACAGATATGTTCTGTGTCTGGGTGTTAATTATCTATATAAGTATATATTTAAAAAATATATCTCACTTGTCTGATTACCATAATATAGGCTCGGCATAGTTTGGGATCAGATGGCAATGTGTGAGTTGTTCCATGACAATATTATTATCACTTACAGAAGACCTTAGCCAGAGCGATGTTCTCTAGAATGGAGAGCAGGGGCACGACGAATATGGCGGACCCGAGGGTTGAAGCCATCTCCATGAACGTGTATGTGTGGTTGCCAACTGTGGCCGAGAATGGCGGTGGCGACAACTGTGGCAGTCCGGGTTTCACCTCACCTGCAATAATTCATTAAATATAGTTATGGATATACGGATGGTACATCTTTTGAAATGGTATAAAATGTTCTAGCACTTCTTCGAAATCTTTAAACAAGACAAAAGGAAATACCCTTAATAATTTTCCATTTCAAAATATTACTAGGTACAGATCTTATTAAATGTATAATGTACAAATTTTCAAGTAATACTTTTCTCTCTCTTTATTATTTAAACAATAGACACACAGCATACAAACCGATTGGCGTCTGAGGCTAATACAGTTTCGTTGAAAGTCTATACGGATCTATCTGGTATACTTCTGCATTGGAACGTCTACAAGGCTTACCCGTGAGCACGAACGGCGCCTGTTTCTTTGTGTCGAAGTAGTACGCGAGCGCTGCGCAGACCAGCACTACCAGAATATTCCTGGTGGTGGAGAGGAACCAGAGAGATTGGGCGATGGCCACCCTCAGTCGGCTGCTGTCGGATCGCGTCGCCGTGTCCTGCCCATTGGCCTCCTCTGAGGGACCCACTTTGATGTCCTTCACTTTCTGAAACACGATAATTTATTATGATCAAAATTATATTAAGGCAGGATCTTTTAACTTAACGGTGGTAGAGCCATGCAGCTAATCCCGCTGCTGGATGAGCCGGCTCGACCCTAATAAGTACCACGGCCTCACAGAAAATCGGCGTAAAATGGAAGTGTTTTTGCTTCCGCGTTTCGTCTGATGAGTGAGGTGGCTGGTGGCCCATCCCTTTCCAGCCCCTTTTCCCTCTCTTACTCCTGTCCCTACCTCTGACTCTCTCCAACCTTTCCCTCTCGCTCCCTCTATCTTCTTCCTTCACTCTCACTCCTTCTCCCAATCTCTTTCGCAAATAGAAGCCCCTTGAAGGTTGTGCAATTTCTGTAATGTCGCAAATGTCCATGGGCGGCGGTAATCACTTACCATCAGGTGACCCGCCTGATCGTTTGGCAGCCTACTGCATAAAAAAAAACAAGTATTCTTAGTACACATGTGCGTTTTAATGGGACTATTATGTCTTATGGATTGACTAGTTGGTTCTAGAATCCGTGACCTCAGATTGCTAAGAAGAAGAGGATTGCTTCCTGTAGGAAGGCTAATACTTCGCTGAATCCACATCGGGGGGTTCCGACAAATAATACAACATTAACTTTCTACAGATCTCGCCTCAGAGTGATTGGCGAAATTATACCGTGTTTACTAGGTGCACCCACGTTCTGAGACGCATCAAACCACCGCTAGCAACCAATTAGTTGTATACAGTTGACAGGCACACAATTTAAAGCACCAGCCTCGGTCCCCGACCACCTTTTCTGTCTGTAAATTGTCAGTTCTTCCAATTCCTTGTGTTTAACCTTGTAGATAAAGAGGCTGTTCAATCAGTGAAAACTTAGCGTTTCGACAGATTCGGTTTAAATCAAGGTATAAAGTTTCCCATGCACGAAAAGGTTTGAATTTTTTATTGTGCTATATTATTTTTATTGTCCTATAAGACATTATTCACATTTTGCAACTACTTTTGGAACTTATTTTTTATTGTTAATTTTTCCCCTTAATATTTGTCCTTAAAAGCACACCATAGAGAAGAGTATTTTTGTTTCATAGCGTTTGACGAATTTTAATAAAGAAATTATATTTTTAGATAGACGAACGTAAATTCATATTGAATTTGTTAAAATGTTGTGCTTTGTGAATATGGGTCCAAGTTTTATCGAATGTAATAAATACGTCAAAACATTTTATTTAGAAACTACATCAAAATGACGGCAATCGTTCAAAGATTCAAATTAAAAGAACATTCGAATAAAAATGTTTATATTTGTGTTTGTTATTTAACTTTTAAATTTGGCAAATCTTTGGATTGGGATATTCTTTACAATCCACTGCGATAACTCCAACCGAGGCGGCATTTAACAAAAACTGAAATGATACGTTAATCACATAATATTCCTCATATATGCTAGGTCTAAAGGCCTTCGCGGAGTGCGGACACGATAATGACGCGTGCGTATTTAATTTTGATAACGATCTTAGGCTGTAGTATTTAATTACCGTCGTAATACTCCGAGTTGTGAGTCGATGAAGGTACTAACAAATGCGGTATTATAATATGCAATGTGTGTAATCATGGTATTACAGTTTCCTCAAAAGTAAGCTCAATGTTCGACTTTTTCATTTTATCGTCGAAATAAGTTACATACAAAGAAAGTAAACAAAATCGGTAAAAATTTATAATTTTGTAAGGTCGTTGGATATTTGCAGTCGATCAGGGAGGTACTGTTTCAAATCAAATCTAAACAAAACATTATTCAAATAGGCCTTTACGAGCATTTTTGAATGGTCATTTTTATAGTTTGTTCGTGAGGTCGCGAACGGCTTGGAATGAAACCCTGCCGAGAAGAGCCGGCAGGAAATTCGACTGTTGCTTTATTTAAATTGCATTGCCGGTTGTCCAACCGCCAATATGTTCTTGACTATCCCCTACTGCAATCCGGTTTGAAGGGCGAAGTTTTTAGCGTAATAGCGGGACATAGTTATCTATATATTATTACGTGAAGATAAAACTTTGGACCCCTTTTACAGCCTATTGCGCTCGCGGAGGAGAATGAATTTTGGCAGTTATAGCATTGTGGACATTATTATTTTTACTTAATCCTCAATCATTTATTGCATTTCATATGTTTAACAATATTTCACATTAGATATTTATTAATTAAGAAAGTACATTATTGTTGACATATGAACCCTATAAGAGTATAGCAATATGTGGAGTAGCGGCGGACCGATTCATTCAAAACAACCGTCATTAAAATCTACATCACACTATTTATAAAATATATATTAAATAAGATAAGCTAATACGTTCATTGTTTACGTTTATACTACTAATGTCAAACATTATTTGTCAAATCATAAATGTCGTAGTCAAAGAACTATATTATTCAATTACTAAAGAGGACACTCAAGAAAGCATCCTTGGATCACTAGGCGATTGCAGATTACTAATCTTAAATACTTGGCTGAGCGCAGCATAGAACCAAGTAGGTTTTGTGTGGCACTGTTTTTATAGGCAGGCGAGTCGTTTACCATTAAACGATTTACTCATTTATATATACATATATACACCAATATTTTGTAAATATATTAATAAAAAAACTGGCGATATCAGCTGTCGTTATTGCGTACATCTATCGAAAAATAATTCAAAATTTTAATATCGAAAAATAATCACAAAAAAATTCTAATTACTCACAAA